>JAUDJI010000467.1:0-13991 GCA_037389245.1 Oryzias sinensis | reverse complement strand
AATAAATAAATGAGCACCCCACCACCACCCAAGAGTTCTGACCATCCTCTCATCCCGATCACAGGCAGAGGCTAGGGATCCCCAAGGGAGACCTGCCCCATGCTCCAGGCAGCCACCCACCCAGTCCACGGTTGGTCCAGGAGAGAACGAGGCAGGGGCTGGCCAACCCGGCCCATGAGGAAGATACCCAATAGGGTGGAGGTCCACAAGGGGTGTTGCAACGGCCACCGTTGAGCAGGGCCTGGCACCCCACACCAGGGATGGGGTAAGGGACAGATGGTCCGAGGTCCCACCTTCTTTGTATAATGTATGTGTGTTTGTGAGCATATGTGTGTTTATCACTTTAAACAACGTCACAGTAAAGTTTTTCCTGTCAACTTCAACGGTAAGAAAATGTAAGTAAATGAAGGCAAAGTAACAGCATGTGTGAACATTAGTTGTATTGTGCACATGTTGACATGTCTGTATGTGAACATTTTTGGAGCCAACAGGTATATTATTTGAATGTGTGGACAGGCCCCGCCCCTTCAAGATTTGTATTACATCTAAACCTAACAGTAATTTTAATAAACATTCACAAACTTGTTGCTTAATGCTGCTTAATGGTTTTACTTCCCCTTTCTATAGTCACTCTCCAACCTCCCCTGCAACATCCCTCTCTTTTATAATAATAATCAATAATAATACATTTTATTTATAAGGCGCCTTTCTGGGCACTCAAGGTCGCCCGCACAGCATGTATACAGTATAAAATACAATAAACACTTAAAACAACAACAAGAATTTAAATAAATACACAATTAAATAAAAAATATATAAAAACGTGAAAAGGTTAATTTTAAAGTGAATAGGCCATTTGGAAAAGATGAGTTTTTAGCTTTGATTTGAAATGTGGGAGTGTGTCAGTGTTGGGGAGGTCAGGGGGGAGTGAGTTCCAAAGCGGGGAGCAGAGCAACTGAATGCCCGGCTCCCCATGGTGACAAGACGGGCAGAAGGGACAGAAAACTGGATAGAGGAAGAGGAGCGGAGGGAGCGAGCAGGTATGGAGACATGAAGGAGGTCAGAGAGATATGGAGGTGCAAGGTTGTGAAAGGCTTTGAATGTGTAGAGCAAGATTTTGTATTGAATGCGGAATGGGATGGGGAGCCAGTGAAGCTGTTGAAGAATAGGTGTGATATGGTTGATGGAGGGAGTGCGTGTGATGATACGAGCAGCTGAATTCTGAACCATTTGAAGTTTATGGAGGGTTTTTGTGGGAGACCAAATAGAAGAGAGTTACAATAGTCCAGGCGGGAAGTAACAAGACTATGTACCAGTACAGCAGTGGACTGAGTAGTGAGGGAGGGACGTAGACGTTGGATGTTGCGTAGATGGAAGTAGGCTGATCTGGTGACGCTGTTTATGTGAGAAGAGAAAGAAAGACTATTGTCGAGGATGACACCCAAACTCTTTACCTGAGGGGAGGGAGAGATGGTGGAGCCGTCAATGGAAAGAGAGAAATGGTTGGTCTTGCTCAGGGTGGATTTGGTGCCTATCAGAAGAAGTTCAGTTTTGTTGCTATTGAGTTTTAAAAAATTTGAGGTGAACCAGGATTTGACTTCATTGATGCAGTCAACCAGTGCTAATGGAGGCAGTGTGGAGTTGGGTTGGCTGGAAATATAGAGCTGGGTGTCATCCGCATAGCAATGAAAATGGATGTGGTATTTTTGGAAAATACGACCAAGCGGGAGAAGGTAGATAATAAAGAGGAGTGGACCGAGCACAGAACCCTGAGGGACACCAGTTGTGATGGAGACAGAATGAGAAGTGAAAGATTTCAGTTGGATAAACTGAGTACGGTCAGACAGGTAGGAATGAAACCAGGAGAGGACAGTGCCAGAGATGCCAATGGAAGAGAGTCTGTTCAAGAGGATAGAATGAGAAATGGTGTCAAAAGCTGAACTGAGATCAAGCAAAAGGAGGATGGATAATAAACCACAGTCAGCAGAGAGGAGAAGGTCATTAGTGATTTTTAGAAGAGCAGTTTCAGTACTATGAAGGGGACGGAAGGCAGATTGGAAAAGTTCATACAGATTATTGGAGGACAGATGAGCATGAGACAAAGCAGATGCTGTTTTCTCAAGAATTTTTGAAATGAATGGAAGGTTGGAAATGGGACGGTAATGATTGAGGTCTGTGGGATCTGCACCCAGTTTTTTAAGTATGGGAGTGACAGCAGCAGTTTTCAGTGCAGGAGGAACAATTCCAGAGGTGAGGGAAGCATGAATCATGTTGGTGATGAGAGGACAAAGAGAGGGGGCAGTAGCTTTAACAAGGATGGTGGGCAGTGGATCAAGCTGGCATGTGGAAGGTTTGGATTTTTTAATTAATGTAGAGATTTGACTAACTGTGGGTAGGATAAATGAAGAAAACGAATCATCAGACGTAAAAGATGGAATGGAAGATAGAAATGGAGCAGAGTTGGGGGTGAGCTGTTGATGGATAAGGTGGATTTTTGTGGTGAAAAATGAAGCCAAGGTGTTGCAGAAATCAGTTGAATAGAGATGTGATGGAAGGGAGTCAGGAGGTTTGGTGATGTTAGAGATGAGGGAAAAAAGAATCTTTGAATTTTCTTTATTTGAGTTGATGAAATTGGAGTAGTAGGCAGATTTGGTTTTGGAGATGCACTCTTTATAGTGGAGAATGTGCTGTGTGTACATGTCTTTATGGATACTTAGTCCGGTTTTGGTGTAGAGTCTTTCAAGTTGGTTTTGCTTTTAACTGTCTGAGAGACGGGGTGTACCAGGGTGCAGTGTCGGTGAATGAGACAGATCTGGATTTGAGTGGAGCAAGTGTGTTGAGGATGTGGTGCAGGTGTGTGTTGTAGTGTGAAACAAGTTGATCTGGAGCTGTAAAACTGTCTGTATTTGGAAGTTCACTGATCAGGGCAGATAAAATCTCCAGGTTGATATCCTTAGCATTTCGGAAGGTAATATTGCGTGAAGGCTTGTGTTTGGAAAGAAACAAATTGACATTAAATGTCACAAGCATATGGTCGGAAAACGGGATGAAGTTGGATTTACAGTCCATGGGTATGATACCTGAGCAGCAGATTAAGTCCAGAATGTGTCCTTTTGAGTGAGTGGGAAAATCAACAAATTGTTGAAAACCAAAACTTTTCTCGTCCGCTCCAACAAAAAATTGTAACAAAGATAAGTAGAGTAGATTTTCTTTCAAGTGCGAGCAGAGAGACACAAATCCCCTCCAATAAAAGATGGAGGACATTACCAACCTGCTCAACAATCTGAATGTTAAACTTCAAGGCAAAGAACAGAAAAATCAACAATCACATCTATTACACTGAACACCGGCAGGATTCAGTGTATACAGAGCTGACCGCGGCGCCACTGACTGCAGTAAAACACATGGCAGGGGGACAGCGGTTTTTATTTAACAGTCTTGGAGCTCCGACAACACCGTCATCTCTCAGTCCTGTTCCGAAAACGTGGAATATTTGACTGTCAAGTCTAGGCCATTCTACCTACCAAGGGAGACCATGGGAGAAAAGCAAACACTAACTGGCTTCGTCCACTAAAGGAAGCACCAAAACCTGAGGAAGCAGCTTCCACAACCACTCCACCCCCCTCTTTTAACTTGGCACTTTTTAATGTTCGATCTTTGTCCAACAAAACTTTAATTATAAATGATTTTATCCATGATTATAATATTGATGGACTCTTTTTAACTGAAACATGGCTGAGCACAGATTCATCTACTGTTCTCACAGAGGCCTCTCCACCCAATTTTAGCTTTGTTTTTTCAACCAGGGAGGGCAGAAAGGGTGGGGGTACTGCATCTATAATGTCCAACTCCTTTGCAGTAAAGCAGATTTCATTAGATGAGTACCCCAGCTATGAACATCATGCCTTTGTTTTTAACAGCCCTCCAGTTTTGTGCATCACAGTATACAGACCACCCAAACCAAGCTCTGTTTTATTGAGGAGTTTTCTGAGTTTCTAGCATCTGTCCACACTTCCTTTAACATGATTTTAATAACAGGTGATTTTAACCTGCATATAGACGGGAAGTCAGACTATTGCACCACTCAGTTCTTGGACTTACTCTCCTCTCTTGATTTTAAACAACACATCATGCAGCCGACTCACAACAGGGGGCGCACCTTAAGTCTTGACCTCGTCATCAGCCATGGTTTACCTACCAGTGTGTCCACTGTTGTGGATCTGGCTGTCTCTGACCATTACTGTGTGCTCATTAACATCACTGGTTTTACAATGCAGGAGACCTCTGTGAGAACGGTGAAGAAACGCTACTTGACTCCTGAAGTGGTTGAAACATTTATTACATCTGTTCGCTCCAACTCTCCACCTGTCTTACCGGCCTCCTGTGATCTACTTGTTGAAAGTTTTAATAGTAAATTAAAATCCAGTCTCGACTCAGTTGCTCCACTAACATCTAAAAAGATGAGAATCAAAGCCACACCCCCTTGGAGAACTGAGGAAATTAAACAATTGAAGAGACGTTGTAGATCTGCCGAAAGACTTTGGAGAAAACACAAACTTGAAATAAACTATCAACTATACCAAAACCAACTAAAACTATATAATCAGACAGTAAACCAGACCAGAAATTCATATTTTGCGAATATCGTTTCTGTAAATAAAAATAAACCCAGAGTCCTCTTCACCACAATTGAGTCCCTGATCAACTCAAATGTGAACAAAAACTCAATGCCAGCCTCCGTCTCATTGTGTGAGGACTTTGCAGACCACTTCAGGAGCAAGATTGATTCTGTCAGATCTAACATCATAAAAGGACAGAAAAGCCTCTCTATTGGTAATGATGGCTTGATTTTACCTGAGGAAGCACTGGACAGTTTTGACCTGGTTGAAGCTGCAACACTTGGTCGAGTTTTCTCCCAAGTTAATCCAACAACTTGTTTTTTAGATCCCATCCCTACATCACTTTTTAAATCCTTTTACGGGTCTTTTGGGAGTGAGTCTTTAAATATCATGAACTCCTCTCTACAGACGGGTATTTTTCCTGCTGCCTTTAAGACTGCAGTGGTGAAACCGTTACTCAAGGAAACTAATTTAGACCCTTCAGTTTTTAATAACTACAGACCTGTGTCCAACTTGCTATTTTTAAGTAAGGTTTTAGAAAAACTTGTTTTCATTCAGCTGAATGAGTTTCTCTCTCAAAACAACACATAAACCAGTCTGGTTTTAGAACGAACCACAGCACAGAGACAGCCTTGTTAAAAATCGTTAATGATGTCAGATGTGCCTTGGATTCAGGTCAGATCTCAGTACTAGTTCTACTAGATCTAAGTGCAGCTTTTGATACTGTTGATCACCTGATCCTTGTAAACAGACTTAAAAGTCTTGGCCTTTCAGGGACTGTTCTCAAGTGGTTCGAATCGTATCTCATGGAGAGAAACTTTATGGTAAGCATGGACACACACTTCTCTGGGGTCCATGAAATTAATTGTGGGGTGCCTCAAGGTTCCATCCTGGGCCCCTTGCTTTTTAACATTTACATGCTTCCTCTGGGGAATGTCATCAGGAGCCACAACATCAGTTTTCATAGCTATGCTGATGATACCCAGCTGTACATAGCTATGTCTCCTGATGACACACGACCAATAGAAGCACTTTTTAACTGTATTTTAGATGTAAAATTATGGATGGCAAATGATTTTCTGCAGCTCAACCAGGATAAAACTGAAATTTTAGTTATCGGTCCTGAAGCCAAGAGAGAGAGAAACAGTTTCTGAAGCTACAGGAACTTTCATTAAGTCATTCAGAAACAGTCAGAAACCTGGGTGTTATCTTCGACTCTAAGCTGACTTTTATCCCCCACATAAAACAGGTGCTTAAAACTGGTTTTTATCATCTCAAAAATCTGGCTAGAGTCCACCCACTACTCTCTCTGGCTAATATGGAGATGCTAATGCTTGCTTTTATCATGAGTAAAGTTGATTATTGTAACGCCCTGCTAGCTGGTCTTCCAAAAACAAATATTAGGAACCTTCAGCTTCTCCAGAACTCTGCTGCACGAGTTCTCACAAAGACCAGGAGGCGAGCTCACATCACCCCAATTTTAAAATCCCTGCATTGGCTCCCCATATGCTTCAGGATTGATTTGAAGATACTTTTAACTGTTTTTAAATGTCTTAACTGTCTAACGCCTTCTTATCTATCAGATCTCTTAGTAAAGTATGAACCCTCGCGGACCCTGAGATCCTCTGGCACTGGTCTGTTAACCATTCCAACTGTAAAAACCAAAACCTATTGTGGCAAGTACTAATTGTGAGGCAGCAGTAACACACGTGTTAATTTGGTGGCGGTGCTTTAAAAGCTCTCCTCCTCTTCGTTCGGACATGAACTTGTGCTGTGCCATACATCCAAGGCATCGGGAAGTAGAGCGGGGGTTGGCAGGCAGGTAAGCCGGGTTTTGAGTTCTCTGAACCAAATGGGGAGTGGGAGCTGACAAGTAGACTCGTTCACAGCTCCATGCACACAAGAAATCGGCCAGACTTTGGCGCATCTGCAACGTAGCGGCAATGATCTGCAAGCGTGACGTGACTCTGTTCACCTAGATCCACCCTCCTCTCAGTGACCGGTACGTTTAACTGGCTTCCACCTGCACATACAATTAAGGCTCCTGCAAACTATTTTTGTTTTTCTTCAGGAACGTGATTTAGGCTGCACGCACTTCTCTCCCCGCAAATACCCCACCCCCGCCACGACGGAACCGGTTGGAGCGAACGCCCAGCTCATGGAGACCTCGTTGCTGTGGCATCTCACCGGACTGTGGACGGCTCCCACCGGCTGATCGGCAGTGGTTGGGCGGCTTACCAGCGCCCCTGAACACAAATCATCTTTTTAATCTTTATTTTTAATTGTGTGTCTTTTATTGATATTGTCAATTTTATTCTTGTTTCAGGAGGTAGGAGGCCGAGGTGGTGGACTGCTGTGTCTGGTGGTGGGTCCCAGTGTGCTGTGTGGTTTTCCATCATGTGTGCAGTGATTCACAAAAAGGGGTGTTTGCATTGTTTTTACGCTGTTTTTAGCCACCTCGGTAAGCTCCTCCTCCAGAACATTTTTTTTAACTGACTTTTATCAAGGATTGTTTTATTAAATGACGATTTATCGTATTTCGGGCAGATACTCGCTGCAGTATTTTATAGGTAAATACCCTAGGGCGGTTCAGTCAATTAACTCACCTGCTCAGCGTCCTATTTAAGCCCAGGTGCGCAGTTGTTCATTCTCTCTTACCTTCAGGGCTCATTCTTCGCCGGTCTCCGCGCCCGCGGGTCTCCTTCTCTTTCGGCGTCTTGCTGTGTTCCCCCTGTCCTTCGGAAGGATGTTCCCCTTTTTTCTGATGTGGGGTTTTCGTTTCGCCGCGTCGGCTCTCCTTTTGCGGCGATCAGCGGGCGGCTGACAGCGCACAGCGCATTCGTTTCGCCGCGGTTGCGTGCATCTGCAGGGGGTGTGCTTCCGCGATGTTCGGGATGTCCGTGGCCCCCCATCAGGAGCAGTCCGGGTCTTCTCGTCTGCCGTGGTCACCCCAATTTTTTACGGTGAGCGTAATGCGGTTCTTTTCCTGTGTAGCTTTCTAAGGATGCGTCTTGCTTCCTGTTTACTTCGGTGACGTCACGCCCCTAAGGACCCTGGGAATTGTAGTTTTGTCTCATGGTCCTTCATGATGCCCTTCTGATTCCTTTTCTGCTGCGTAGTTCTGCGTCATCCGGTTGTCGTTTCAGGGGTTGTGGGGTCTTCTCTGTGGTTGTGAAGGCTGGCAGTCCTCCTTTAAACAGGTCTCTCATGCTGGTTGAATTTGTTGTGGATTTTAGCATTTTTTTCTGTTGCTGTTTTGTTCTTTGGGAGCTGAGTGTGAATCTTGACTGTTTTTAATTCGATGCTGGCTTTATTCTTACGGCGGTTCTTCTGTTTATTTTCTTCGTTGTTGTAGCTGCTGGTTGGTCAGAATGTGAATCAGTGTCTCTTGGACCAGTCTCTGCTCTGTGGACATTTTCCCTATGATTGGTCTCTCTTATGCAGTGTCTATGGCTCATTTTATTCACTCAGCGATCCTCGTTCGTTGCCCCCGCATGTTCTGCATCTGGTTCTGCTACGCCTGTTTTTCCCGCTCTGTGTACCCCAGTGGGTCCTGCCCTGGCTTCAGGGACTTGCGTCGGCCGCATTAGTGAGTGTGTCAGTCTTGTCGCTGCCTTGTTTTCTCGGCTGGACAGTTAATTTGTTATTCTCTCTCTGGTTTGGTTTGGAGGTTTGTGGGGGCTATGTGATGGATTCTTCTGGGGCATCGTTTTCAAAGCCGCCACTAAGGGTGGCCCCTAGGAAGTTTTCAAGTTGATATGACTTGATCTGGACCTGTTAGCGCCTCGCAGTTCATCTTCTGGGCATCAGTGGCCTGGTTCCCCATGCGCCTTCAGGATTGGTATATATTTTCTTCAGCTCCCCATGCTGTCTCCACGATTTTCCTCTGAACGCGATATAAGGCTGAGGATGACTGTTATCACTGATGGTCTCACTGTTCTGCCTCTATGCCTCTCAGTGGCGTCTCTTGGCATTCAGTTGGCGCTCGAAGTGTTTGTCAGTTTACCTTTCCGCTGTCGTGGCAGTCCTCATAAAATCGACTTTATTATCTGAAGCCCTGTACTGGATATTTGTAGGCGATGGGTGCCCTTCATTTTGCATGTTATTGATGATTTCTTGGTGGCCAACTTTCCTCTGTATCCCTGGTCTTTTGAATCTCTGTGAGAAAAAACTTTATTTTCAAATCTGGGTTTCCACGTTGTCTATAATGTATGGTCCTCCACCCGTCCGGATATATTTTTCTTCTATGGATCTGGGTGGTTCATTGATGCTTGTCTCTCCCCATTATGTCATCTCTAGCTTTTGTGCAGCATGTCGTTTATTCAAATTTTGGTTGAATAGGATTTGTTAATGATTGGGCCACCTGACATTTGCTGTAGCTTTGGTCCTATGGTCATCCGTTCATCTTGTGTTCTTGTTCTGGGTAGTTCGATCCTGGGCCCCGTGTTCCTGTTCTGGATTTTCGTGTTTTGCATTTGATCTTTCCCTTTCTATGCCTGGAGTGTCTTCAGGCTCTTTCCACTTGTTCTTCTGTGTCTGCGCCTTCTGGTTTGGGGGAAAAGGATTTAAGAAGAGTGGTTTGTGTTTGTCCGGCCGCCAGAATCTACAGCTCTGGGTTTTTTTTTTTAGTTTTTTTTTTTTAAGGGGTCGTCCGGTTATTTCATCCTTGGAGATATTTCAATATTGAATGATAGTATTGTGTCATCGGTTGACTTGGTTGATGTTTAAATAACACTTTGAGCAACTTCTACCCTGACCGTAGGAAATATATCACTTGCACGTTCAAGCTTAGTTCAAGAGTTAAATCTTGTGTCCACAAATCAGTCTTCTGTCTGCCTTGCTTAAGCAGATGACACTCTGCTAGATGCTTCCCCATTTAGAGGCTTGTTATACTCCGCCTCTAAATGCTTAAGGTTCAGTCTAGCAAAAATACTATTAAAACCTATGATCCCTCATGGCTCTCAAGTTCTCTTTTGCAGTATCCAGACGCCTTGGCTAATTAAAATTTTAGTAGTCTGTACTTTGTTGTCCACCAATTTGAGGACCACTAATGTCAAATACAAAGCATCAAATCCAGCCGAGCTGTAATCCTTTGCTACGTGGGATGTTAACCTTCCTCATCTACAAATTTCCTTGGCTACTCTAGAAGATCCCATCACCTACTCCTCGATGGCCTTCTGAAGGTGCGTCCCTCTGAAACTGTCAAAGGTTACTTTTCTCATCATTGGAGTATATAAAATTGGTGTTAAGATTTCGTGCAGGTTATATATTTCACTATCATTTCACTGTTGGAATTTGTAATTATGGTGGTTTCTAGGGTGCGATAAATACACAATGGGTCTTTACCTTAACTATCTACTAAATTTCACTTTCTCAGATTTGTTCTTTAAAAGCACTGTTATTTAATTTATCTCAATCATTTTGAAACTGATCAGTTTCTGGGTTATTTATATATTCTTGTCAAGACTAATACTGCTTTGTTTTTATCTATGCATCACATCCTGAGCCTGCGAACCCCTACGCCCCGATCAGCTTCTCCGTTTCCAGGAAATGATGTCACCCATGCATTCCTTGATCTGGTGCTGCAACGATGACTGCTCAACGTACCTATTGCTGCACTGAAAGTGACGGGGCGTTGGACCTCCTCTGCATTCCAATGACACTTCTGACTGAATCAATCAATGTCAACCGCAGAATGAATGTAAATTCTTTGATTATAGATGTTAAAAGAAAATTATAGCAAGGTGGAAGCCTCAAAATTTAGGATGTTCTTAGTTGTATCATAGTATGCGCGGAGCTCGAATTTGGTTCTTAAGCTCATTTGTTTGTAGTATGCCAATGAAGCATAGTAATTATGGGCGTTGAACTCGTTCTTAATATTTGGATGGAACCTCAGTTAAATGATGTTCCTTGAGCGCTTATAACTGGTATGCCAAATGGAGAAAATTATGGCTATTAAGCTCGTTCATGGTACTGTTGTTGGGAGCTTCGAGATAATGGATGTTACTTAAGCGCGTGTATATATAGTTGCCAAAATGGAAAAAGTTTATGACTATCAAGCTTGTTCTTAGTTTAATAGAAGTTTGAATAATGGCTGTTAAGCATGTCATAATACGCCATCAGAAGCTTTGGATTGGATGTTAAGTTAGTGTATCACACGGGTTGTTTGGCGGTTTGATTTTGATTTGATTTGATTTGAAATGGTTTATTTCAAGCAATCAAATAGGAGTAATACACAAAGCAATATAATCATCAGTTATACATTCATACAGTAACTAATCAAACTTAGGATAATTAGACATAATTAATAAAAATTGCTTGAAAGGGAGTGGAAAGAAGCGAACTTATATAATCCCACCCAGTTATACTATAACCATTTTATTTCATGATTTATCATTATCCGGTTCCTAGGTTTTATCAGACAGAATTAAGAATCATAAGGTATCAATAAAGCATGTGCCAAAGATGAAATTACTTAAGTACTACGTCAAAAATAACTATTTTAGAAATCAACATGGCAAATGCAGCATCTGAAATATATGCAAATTATGTTACTTTTAAAAGTCATTCATATGCTTTAAAACATAATACTATATCAGTAAAATAGACACAACACTGTTTCAGGAGTTTTCATAGCAAAATTTCATCAAGTATCAAAAGTTAAAAACATGTGCAAAGTTATGCTACATTAGGAAAGATTTTTGAATCATTTTATCAATTTTAGGAGCTAGTGAAGTAATATCATCAAAAGTCAATCAATTTAACAATTTTCAATAAGTGATTAATCATTTGTTTTACTTTTTTAAATATTCTTTTTTTCTTTTCTTTTTTTTTTTATAATAAGGTAATGCTGTAAAGGAAAATAAAAAGGGTCCATAAACTGTCGAATTGTGCAAGGTTGGTATTTCTTCTTTTACTGATAACAGCCGATCTTCTGGGTTCAAAACAGTTAATAGTTCTCTTCCATGTTATGTCTGCAGACATTAGATTCAGGTCCATATCATTCTTCAGCTGATATCAGCTGCGGTGAAAGTTGAGGTCAAGTTGTCTGCAGGTCAGAACTCTCTGCTGTTATTCAGGTGACAACAGACATACAGAGAAAGTGATGATTCCAGGTGTCATATTTCTTGAAATTATTTGGCTCTTTGATTTATTACTGCATGTTGTTTCAGACAACCGTAATCAAGCACTTCTCAAAGTCCTTCATGGTGTTCACGACCAGAACCTTGGCTCTGTCCAGTGGACAGAGTGGTTTGACGTAGATCCTGCAGCCTTTAACCCAAGTGTTCTCAATCTGCTTACGCTTCCTGAGAAGCCGTGCATGTTTTGAGATTTCAGCATTCCTTCTGGTCAGATGGTCGTTCAGATAAACAGCAGATCCTCTGAGATTTTTGCGTTGATTCATCAGAGCTAGCTTGTGTTTGTGATTCACAAACCTGATGAGGATCGCTGGTTTATCCGTCTCCTTTCTCCTGGGGAGCAGGTGGCAGGTCTCGATGGTATTGAGATCCAGGGAAATCCCTTTAGATCTGAGAAATGAATGTATTTGCTGTTCCAGCGACGCACCGATCTCCGTATTAGCACTGCTAGCTACGCTAGCGCTAGCATTAGCAGTGCTAGCTCCAGCTGCATTCAGCTTCGCTCGAGGCTTGATTGGTACTCCAGTGAGAATGACATTATTCATCCTTACTTGCTGTTCCACATCGTCCAGTCTTTTCTCCAGAATCTCGACCCGGTTTTCTCCCTGCTCGTTTTGAGCCCGAAATCTTCGGAACTCTTCCATCATCTCCCAGAGTGGCGTTAGTTTAGCCGACACTTGATCCATAAAACTTTTCAGCGTTTCTTGAATAATGATTTTTTGAGCTCTTCATATTCCTGGGGTTTCTTCGGGGGCATGGTCAGCTCTCTTTTTGGAGAAAATCAACTTCCTAAGTAATTTGAAGATAGTATCCGCAGAGAGCCGCAACCACGCGTCTTGCCTTAACCCCGGAAGCGGAAGTGTTTAAATTATAGTTCTGCACAGCGTTTTGCGGAAGTGAGCTTACGTTCTAAGATCAGGTATGAGTAATTTTATGTTGGCTCCCCTTTTATTTCTTTCCCTCTCTCTTTCAGATAGTATGTTCCTCTAGTGGTTTCCACGAACGGGAGCGACCCTACGGTCAATGGTGCCGGGTCACACATAGCAGATCCACTAGATAGCATGTTCCCTTCGTGGCGGTGTACTCGAACGGGGGCGGCCCAACGGTCAATGGTGCCGGATCACACATAGCAGATCCACTAGATAGCATGTTCCCTTCGTGGCGCTGNGATCCACTAGATAGCATGTTCCCTTCGTGGCGCTGTACTTGAACGGGGGCGGCCCAAACGGTCAATGATTCCAGGTCACACATAGCAGTCATACTGGGAAATGAAATGAAAATGGAATGCTGCCGAAAACACACCCCATTTTATTACACACTGATTATACATTCACATTTTTTCTTCTTCTGGATGATTTTAGTGTTGGGGATTTTGTTACCCGAAAGTTTTATGGAAATTTCTCATGGAATTGAACGGAGCCTTATGCCAAACGAAAATATGTGAATGCCAACTTAAAAAATGTGGAAAATGTCAAATAAATATTTCTTACTGCAAGAGTTGTCTGACTGAAATGACGATTTATCGTATTTCAGGCAGATACTCGCTGCAGTGTTTTACAGGTAAATACCCTAGGGCGGTTCAGTCAATTAACTCACCTGCTCAGCGTCCTATTTAAGCCCAGGTGCGCAGTTGTTCATTCTCTCTTAACTTCAGCGCTCATTCTTCGCCCCACCCTCCTCCCCGGCTTCCACCTGTGGACTCCGTAAAGGGGGGGTTTTGTTACCCGAAAGTTTTATGGAAATTTCTAATGGAATTGAACGGAGCCTTATGCCAAACGAAAATATATGCCAAACGAAAATATGTGAATGCCAACTTAAAGAATGTGGAAAATGTCAAATAAATATTTCTTTTTTTTTCAACAGCTGGGCAGACAGATGAGAGCTGAGGGCCTCTTGTGTTGGACAGATTTTACTTTAACAAGAGGGGTTATTAATCTTCAGACAAACCAAAGGTACCTGTCCACACACACACTCAAATGTTACAAACACACCTGCTAGCTGCAAAAATGTCCACCTGTCGACATGTACACAAAACAGATAGTGTTCACACGCATACTTATGCCTTAAAACCAACTAGTGTGAAATATTTCAGTCATTCAGTCATGCAAACTGTTAGTGCAAAGGTGAGCTAACACCTGTGCTCAGGTGAGTGTTTATGTTCTTCTAAAATGGATGGTGGAACGTGAAAAGAAGGAGGGAGAGTGCCCAGCCATCCCCACCCCAAGACCCCCAC
>JAUDJI010000466.1:0-13994 GCA_037389245.1 Oryzias sinensis | reverse complement strand
TGTTTTTTAACTGTTTGGCTAATAAATGGAAGATCTGACAGGTTGATCTTTCCACATAACGCCTGTTCCAAGTCTAACCATGAGTTGGTTTCTGGATTATTTTTTAACCATTTTAAGATGTATTGTAATCTATTTGCAAGAAAGTAATTGTGGACATTAGGTAATTCTAATCCTCCACAGCTTTTTGCAGATTTTAAAGTTTTAGACTAATTCTTGCAGGTTTATTGTTCCATAAAAAGCTTGATATGGATGAGTCTAATGTTTTGAACCATTTTAGTGGCGGTTGTGTGGGAATCATTGAAAAGAGATAATTAACTTTGGGTAAGATTTTCATTTTTACCGTGGCTACCTTGCCCATAAGGGACAGAGGCAGGTTGGTCCAGCGTGTTAGATCGTCCTGTATGTTTTTCAGTAATGGGGTGTAGTTTAGCTGCACCAGTTCTGATAGTTTTGGGGAAAAATTGATACCTAGATATTTGATATTTCCTGATTTAACTGGTATTGTGAGTCTTTGCTCCGCATTATTGTTCAGTGGTAATAAAACAGACTTATTCCAATTAATGGAATAGTCTGATATAGAGGAGAATTCATTAATGATTGTTGCCGTTTCATTTACAGAATGTAAGTTACTTAAAAACAGTAATATGTCATCTGCATAGAGACTAATTTTATGATGGCTGTGTTTGGTTTTAATTCCTTTAATGCTCTCATTCTGTCTTATTGCTGCAGCTAGAGGCTCAATAAATATAGCAAAAAAAAAGGAGAGAGTGGGCAACCCTGTCTGGTTCCTCTTCCAAGAAAAAACCTGTTGGAAGTCTGTTTATTAGTTCTAACTGATGCATTGGGGTTGTGATATAATATTTTGATCCATTTGATGAATGCTTCTCCAAAACCAAACTTATGGAGGGCAGCAATAAGGAACTTCCAGTTTACTCTGTCAAAAGCTTTTTCAGCATCCAGTGATAGTATAGTCATTTCCTGGTTGTTAATGGTGGCAAAGTCTATTATATTAACAAGTCTTCGGAGATTGTCATCCGAGTGTCTGCCTTTGATAAATCCAGTTTGGTCGAAGTCAATTATGTGAGGAGTGATTTTTTCTAATCTCTGTGCTAGTGCTTTGCAGATAATTTTTACATCTGCATTGATTAGAGAAATAGGGCGATAGCTTGAAGGGCTAGTGGGATCTTTGTCTGGTTTTAGAAGAAGAATAATGTTGGCTGAGTTCATGTTAGGTGGCATTGCTTGCTTTCTTTTTTAATCATCCTTATGATTTTTACTCTTCATGTGTGGGCCGGACTAAACCACCTGGCGGGCCGGATAAGGCCCGTGGGCTGTATGTTTGACACCCCTGAACTAGAGTCACGTCACAGCTAGAATGTTCTACAAACAAGTCAGTTTCCATTCACTCCAATGTAAAATAGCACAATTGAACTACAAAAATAAGCATATTAACAGTATTTTTTCCTGTGTGGTTACATCTTTAATTCATTAAGTAACTTTGGGAGATTTAAAATAAATCTTTTCAGTTTATATTTTATATAATCTAAATGTTTACAAATAATGAAATTCCAAACTGTCATTTGATTCCTATTTCACAGTTCAGATGTAAAACATCAAACCAATGGATCATAATACTCTCTGTCCATGTCTATAGAGTCACTAAAGTGTCCAGACTGTCTTGAGCCAAAGGCTGCCTTCATGTCTGGGTTCTGACCAGTTTGCCTACAGAGGCAGTACATCCACAGAGGACTCTGTGACCACAGCCCTCTATGATGCTCTGTTCGACCTAAAGCAAGTGGACAGCTAACAGGGATGCTCTTTGTGGACTGTAGCTCAGCTATAAACACCATTCTCCCTAACAAACCAATGGACACTTGTGGAATTCTGGCAACTCAACTCATAGTCTGATTAGGGAGAACTCTCTCTTGTGAGAAAAAAGGAGCAAAGGAGCAGCTTCTGGATGGGGTATGAACATTCAAAAGGGCTGCTTTTGAATGCGGAAATTACATTTCGAGCAGTCCTGTGAAACCGTGTAAACAACAATGTTCAGAAAAAAAGGCTGATGTTATTTGCACGTACTGCATGCAGTCAAAATGCACATTCACTAGCCTAGCCAAGCAAACCGCAAAACGAAGTTGACATCCTGCAGCAGAAAACAGGTCCAGCTGCAGCAGACAATTGATAACAAGTTACAATGCCACCCACAAAAGGCTAGCAAAGCACCACAATCTGAAGAAGAACAGGATTTTAAAACATTGTTTAGCTGCATGTTTGAAGAAATAACAAACATCTAAGCCATCAAACCATCATCCTATGCCAGGGCAGTTAAACCAGCAGATGATGGTGTAGAAAGACAGGCAGAGCAAGAATCAATGGAACAAGTCGTAGCATTCCTAAATAAAAAGGGCATTGTTATCAACAGCAACAACATCGAAGCCTGCCATCCCCTACCAAGGAAAATGAAAAATGCCCCCCCAGCAATAATAATGCGATTTCCAAATAGAAAGCATAAAAATGCCCTCCTAAAGCAAGGAAGAAAACTAAAAGGAACAAACATTTACATGAATGAACATCTAACCAAAAAAAATTCTGACGTAGCACGGAAAGCACGGCTTCTCAGAAAAGAAAAAGAATACAATCAACGTAGACAACAAAAGTTTTCATTAAACTAAATGGCCCACCTGAACGGGTAAAAGTCATCAGAGAAATGGAAGATCTGGATCAATTTTGATAGAAAACGGCAAAAGTACAGTCCTCTCTAACAAGAATAAAAAATAATACACAACTATGGACTTAGACATTGACTCAGATATCAATTTCTTTGACATTGTGAGGAACCACTGCAGTTATAACACAGAAGAAGAATACAATAGAAACACAAATCCTAATCACAAACTGTCAATCGTACATTTCAACAGCAGAAGCTTATATGCTAATCACCAAACAATTGAAGAATACTTACAGCAATTTAACAAACGCTTCAAAATAATCCCAATATCAGAAACCTGGCTAAAGGCAGAAAAGGACTAACACTTCCAGCTTGACAGCTATGAGTTTCACTATGGCCGGCTTTACACTGCAGGTCTTGATGCCCATATCCGATTTTCTGACTATATCTGATTTTTTTGACGACCCGCTTACATCATCTTTTAAAAGTGACCCGTATCTGATTTATGCATTTACACTATACAATGCTGAAACTATCAAACGTAGACGTTCTGAGGACTACGTAGCAGCATTTCCGCATTCCACAGACCTCCTTCAGACTTTTGTGAATGCGGTTGTCATGGAGGCAAGGCGGCGACGGGAGGAGGCGTTGCCTTGGGCGCTCCAGAGGGGATGCATGGGGGAGGAAAAAGGGGGGCTGCTCGGCCGTCTTATGTGCTCTCTCTGAGTTTTGAATGAGGAAGTGTTTGCAGACGTTGTGCTGTCCGAACAGTTTGATCCAAGTGTTGAACCTTTCCTGTGCGATGACTTCTCTTTTCCGACCGTAGTCAGAAACACACGGGAGATTTCCTCGGGGTTCACTTTTCCGTTCTGAACCCTCAGCCTCCAAAGTGGGTTAAGAAAGACTCCAAAACTTTTGGGCGAGACACCTTATTTTTAATTTACGGTTCCCCGACAGTCCCCCGCTCCGCGCTCACACCCCCTCTCTCTCCTTACACACACACGCAAGCACGCGCGCTCACACACACACACACGGTCCCCATCATACACGCCCCCCAAAGAAATAAACGGCTTCTAGCCTGCTGTTCCATAGCAACGGTGTCCCGCTTCATTAGTTACCGTTTGCGTCCGGACCGGACATAACAGCGGTTTCCAACTACGGTCTGAAGCCTGAGGCTGAAAGGTAACAGCTGACAGCAAAATCAGTGCACAAAAAGCACCTTAATAAGTCATGTGATCTCAGTTGGTGGTCTCCTGAGTTGCTGTCACTGACGTACGACTCGCATTTACTGGGGAATATCCGATTTGTCTGCTTACATGGCACACGCAAATGCATGTATCCGTTTCTGATTTATTTCCACATATGAGAGAGGCCTGTATCCGATCTGAGAAAAACGGAATCCACGCGCTTTTGTCCTGCTTACACGTTCACCGGTCATATCCGATCTGTGCCACATGAGAGGAAACAATCGGAATTGGGTCACTGGAACCATGCAGTGTAAAGGCGGCCTATGTGAACAGGAAAAATAACCATGAGGGGGGGGGGGTCTCTTTATATACACAACAGTCTTAAACACAAAGATGTGGAGACAATGTCAGACTGTATTGATGATGTCATGGAATATATATCTGTAGAGATTAGTATGGAGAAACAGAGTAACAACATAGTCAGCTGTGTGAATAGAGCCCCTGCATCTGACATGGAAACCTTTACAAGTGCCACTGAAAACATGTTTGCTAATATTTCCAAGAAGGTCATATTTCTTTCTGGTGATTTTAACATAGATTTGTTGAACCCAAACAACCACACCAAAACAGAAGATCTCACGCATACAATGTACAGTTTAAGCCTATATCCATTAATCAACAAACCCAGCAGAATAACAACAAACAGCGCAACTTTGATAGATAATATTTTCCCAAACTGCCTAAAAAACAGAATTACACTGACCAAAAATATAAACTCAACACTTTTGTTATTGCTCCCATTTTTTTATTGTATGAACTCAAAGATGTGAAACATTTTCCACACACACAAAATAACCAGGGGCCTCATTTCTAAAGGTGGCGTACGCACAAAAGAAGGCGTACGCCACTCTCTACGCAATAGTTGAGATTTATAAAAAGCAAACCTGACAGGAAAATGTGCGGTCCTTCACGCTCTGACCCAGGCGTACGCACAAAAATAGGTGAAATGAGAAACGGCGACACCGTCGGCAGATGGAAGAAACACGTGAAAGTGAAAATGACAATCCTGCCTCTCATAAATAACATGAAGACTTCACAAAGCAAGTCTGACAATTAACAGCTACACCAACAGCCGTTTGATCAATCAGCAGTGAAACAAACAAAAAAAAATCTAACGAAAATTACAACAGAAATTCAAATGAACACATATTTGCAAAAAGAAAAGTGAAATATGTTCTACAATATTGGCATGTTGTGCAATTCATCCTCATAAATAATATAGTTAACAGAACGAAATAATGTACAAAACTGATATTCTCGTTAATGTGTCCGTCTGGCGGAGCAGATATAGGTGCGGGCGGACGGACGGACAGACGTATTAATTGTCCACTGGGGAAAGTTGTTTTCATAGTAAAACATTTTCTTCATAAGCTATGGAATTATGGTATTCATGCATATGACTTAAGTTTGTTTTATTTTTGATAAAACAATGTATGGCGTATTTCTCAACCATTCAGAAAGCCACAAGAAATTACATTTACGCTGATCAATTTCCCATTTCCACGTGGATTATTACCGACATCTGTAGCTTGTCAGATGCAATAAATGGATGGAGATAAAATGCCCCATCACAATGCGTAATGACGCACAATGGCTGATCTTAGGCTCTTAGAAGATGTGGCAAATGGAAGAATTCTGAACGAGGACGAGTGTCTTCACGCCGTCCTGTTGGACCTCTGCGGGCTTTTGGGACCGGCGTTACAGAGGAGCACTCGGAGGAACTACGCCGTGCCTGTCCCACTTCAAGTCCTAACAACAGCCCTCCAAACGACATTTTTCTCCTCTTTTCCACCTCGCCAACGATAACTTCTACTTCACATTGAGTGAAGTTACGTTTTTTTTATTTCCTCTCTGTGTTTGCCATGATCTCGCAATCAATGAATATTCATTTGTGGGCGTTTCACGGACTATTTATGGGCAACTATGGGCGTGTCATGACGCCGCTAAAGCTGTGCTGCATTTAGAATTGGTTGGGATTTATTAAGGGAAAGATGCGTAGGATGTGCGTGCGCACGGTTTTATAAATCCGAATATTTCTGTGCGTACGCACGTCCTATGTTTCATCCGTACGCCACTTCTGACGCAAATCCTACGCAAAGTTTTATAAATGAGGACCCAGTTCTCTGAAATATTGTTCACAAATCTGTCTAAATCTGTGATAGTGAGCACTTCTCCTTTGCCAAGACAATCCATCCCACCTCACAGGTGTGCCATATCAAGATGCTGATTAGACAGCATGATTATTGCACAGGTGTGCCTTAGACTGGCAACAAGAAAGTTTTTTAACTGTTTTTGTGCTGCGGCACACTAGTGTGCCGTGGGAAATTGCCCTCATTCGCTCACTGACCTAAAAACATTCCCATCTCCAGGATATCAGCTCTGTGTTCATCAAAACAGGCCCTGATAAAACACTGAGTAGTTAGGAATATAAAAAGCTCATTAAATACTTTTTTCCTTGTGTTTTTTAAATTCTGTTAAAGACATTTTGATAAGAATGACGGTACAGCGATTTAGCTGCAGCTTCAGCTGTTTTTGGAAAAGTCCGGCCCCTTTAACTGTCTCCACCAATCATTCTTGGAGGTTTAATCACATGTCATCAGTCTGACCAATCAGAAGTGGTTAAAGTTTTCACTTCCTTGTTCTGATTTTGCTCATAAAGTCTCTCAGTTCCAACAGAAATACCAGCTAAAGCTCGTCTTTAGCGGTGTAGCTTTCCACAGAATCCGGTGTCAGACCGTGGAACAAGAGAACAAAACCATGAAGCTCAGAGACGCTGGTCTTTCTGCCGTTTGGCGCCTGTTTGCACTACATCTCCCATGATGCACTGGGTTAAAGTGAAAGCATCTCAGCGCACAATGAGTCTTCCTTTGATGTCTTCAAACAACAACAAACACACATCAAATAGTCTTTAAATCTTCTTACTTAACTTTTATTCCATCTTTTAGAAAAAACAGCTGCAACTTCTAGCTTTTTCTGCCACAATTGTCACAAAAATGCACGTGAGATTGTGAAGTGACTGTAGATCAATACAGACTATGAGTTTCTCCTTTTTTTTATGCTGCTGTGCCGCAGGATTTCTGACAAGGTTAAAGTGTGCCGTGGCTCTAAAAAGGTTTAAAAACACTGGCGTAGAGGGAGTGAGAAACGCAGCGTAGGGAGTGAGGGAGAACAGTAATAAAAGGATTTCCCCCAGAAACCCTTGAAGTCTGAACACAGGACTAGCAGAAAAAGTAAATTATCAGCAAAGATGTGTGTTTAATGTGTTTATTATAGTTCCAACCACGCACCATATGCAGAATTTAAAAAAAAAGAAACGTTAAAGAAAAAAAAAAGTGCGGTGATGCTGTTATCATCACACTCCTAGATTGGATGAAAGTTTAAAATAGAACAGAAGTTTACATGTATTCAAAAAAACCTACAAGAAGTCTCTCATAGTACTGTATAAAGCCAGAAATGATTAATCAAACAAAAAATGTCACTTCTGCACAGTTGCCATGCAGAATTATAAGAGGAATGTTTTGGACATATCTGTAAATAGAAATACACACATCATCAGGTTTTGTAAAAAGGGGTGGGATCATACAAGATTTCTCTTAAACCCACTCCTTTTCAAGCATAATGTATTGTTTTATGTCTTTTTTGAACCACTGCTTTGATTTTTCATTTGTGTTTGAAATAAACGGAAACTGAAAACTTTCCTCTCAGACCTAAAGCGCTCACAGCAGATGGTTGACCTTCCTGGATGGATCAGCTGATGTTCTTGATGAGAACATTGTTGTTCCTGCTGAGAGCTGAACTCTGCTTTGTTCACTAGAAACTGCTTCTTACTGTGAGTCTGAAGGTCCTGGTTCAGTTCTGAAGTCTGGAGGATCATCTTTGGACCAGTCACTCTTCATGGATCCACAGCTGGAGGCTGCAGACTGGACTCTCTGTGTGACCTGTTGACCTCTGCAAACACCAAACCATCAGAGTGTTGGAGGATCTGCTTCTTCATGAACAGCTGATGGACTTTGACATGAACACAGACTGAGCTGTTTAGTCTGGAATAACATGACATGTTTGGATCAACAGTTTCCAGCTTTCAGCATTTTCTGTCAGTCAATCCAGACTTTTTTCTAGAAAAGCTGATTCCAATTCTCCATGTAGAAATGGAGACATTCTGAGAGCAGAAAGTCCAACTAGAACAATGTGATGTTTGGAAAGCATGAAAATCTGAATCCTAGGAGTCTGCAGTGATTCTTCTCATTAGACTGGAGCTGCTGTCAGTCAGAGTCAGCAGTCAACATGTTTTCTTCTCCAACATCTCTGATGTCTCTCAGAGACTCTCAGAAGACTCAACTGAAAAGATCTCATCACACACATGATGCTCCAAGTGAGTCTGATCAGAGAGATCCAGAACTGAACCAGACCTCAAGTCCTTCATCTGAAAACTGTTGATCATCTGAACTAGAATCCAGCCTCCAAAACTCTGACAAACACTCACTGGTCCACTGCTGAACGGATGTCCTTGAAGTTAGGATTAGTATTCTTTGACTTGTCACTCCTGAAGGATCTACAGCTGGATCCAGGTCCAAATCCAGGTCCAGGTCCAGGTCTTGGTCCAGGTTGGTTCCTGTGGAGAATGAAGGTTGCTGGTGTGAGTCCTGAGCTCTGACATGGAGAAGATCATGGACAGTTGGAGATGTTCATCTCACCTCTGAACTTTGCTCTGGTTGTCATGGTTACCATCTCTCCATTTTTTAGAGGGAGGGGCTCCCCCCTGTGGCTCCTCCCACTGATCGATGCTGCTGGATTGACTGGACCCCATCAGCTCACACACGTTCACCTGCAGAGGAAACATGTCATCCTCATTGTTATCAGATGAAGTTCTGAGTTCTCTACTATGTTACCAAAACCTTTTGTTTGTTTGTGTCAACAAAGCTGATGAACCGACTGATCGGGCTGTGTGGAACGTTGCTGGAATTTGTCATCCTGGTAATAATTGTGTTGGATTTTTTTTTCCAAATCATTTTTATTTGAGTTTTAGTACAGCAATGTTGAACAAGTGATATAAAACATTGAATGCACTTTTTTCTCTTTAACTTTCCTCTCTTCTTCTACATTCTTCTTCCATCTTTCCCGCTCTCTCTGAAGGTATTTCTCCATCTTGATGGATCAGATTCATTCCGGCGTTCCCTGAATCTCCTTTTTCTTTCTGCTGCTGGATCCATCAAATTCCAAACTTTTACATGGAACTGAAATCTATTCAGCATGCATGTGTCCAAAGTGGACCAGAATGTGTGTAATTGTGTTGATCCTTGGTATTTCTTTTTGGTATTGGGTGGTTTTGTGTATTGTGCTGTTTTTATTTTTATTTTTTTACTCTTGCATGTGGTTTAATTGTTTGGATCATGGACCTGATTGCACACACCAGAGGGGTATTCCAGGAAGCATGTTTAAACTAGCCTGACTTTAATCCTGAACTCTGGCAGAAATCCGCCTGAACTTGCTTATCTTATCTTATCACCTTTATTTAACCAGGATAAAAAACTCATTGAGATTAAAAATCTCTTTTTCAAGAGCGTCCTGGCCAAGAGGCAGCAGCACAACAATAACACACAACACTTATATACACTCACACTCAATCATAAAAGACAGTTTTAAATAAAGCATTTACAAGTTGAAAGCTTTGTCTCACGTTCATTTAAAAGTTTTTTAAAAGAGCCCAGGGAGATCAATTCTTTCAATTTAAACTCTTTCTGGAGTTCATTCCAAAACTGTGCCGCAGCAAATCTAAAAGCCTTTTTTCCCATCTCTGTGCGCACTCTGGGCACAGAGAGCAGGACCGTGTCCTGAGAGCGCAGGCTGTAGCTGCTGCTGCTCTTCAGTTCTATGAGCTGCTGGAGACGGTACCAACCCAAGAATGCATTTATAAATTAAAAGGTACCAATGTTTCAGTCTGCGCTGGGATAAGGAGGGCCAACCTACCCGAGCATACAGAACACAGTGATGGGTTAGTGACCTCATGTTTGTTATAAAACGCAGTGCACCATGAAAAACAGTGTCCAAAGCATGCAAAGCATCAGCAGAAGCATTCATATAAACCACATCACCAAAATCAAGGACAGACATAAAAGTAGCAGTGACAAGTTTCTTACGGGCTTCGAATGATAAACATGATTTGATTCTGAAATAAAAGCGTAATTTTAGTTTCAGCCTATGAGCTAGTTTCTGAATATGTGGTTTGAAAGTTAGACAATCATCAATTAAAATACCAAGGTATTTGTATTCTGTGACCAGTTCAATTAAATGCCCTTCTTTTGTAGTAATTGGGAGCAGATTTTTGAGTTTGGCTTTGCTTTTAGAGAATAGCATGTATTTAGTCTTATTTGAGTTTAAAACCAGTTTTAAATGATAAAAAGTGTTCTGCAGTTGATTAAAAGCTGATTGGAGCTTTGATATGGCAAGCTCAACTGAAAGTGCTGAAGTGTACAAGATGGTATCATCAGCATATAAGTGCATGTTATCGATGATACCTTTATCGAGGTCGTTTATATAGATGGTAAAAAGCAGTGGCCCAAGAATCGAGCCTTGTGGAACCCCTGCGGATACTTTTAAAAATTTAGATTTTTGGTTCTGAACCTTTACACACTGTGTCCTGTCAGACAGGTAGTTTGCAAACCACCCGACAGAATGCTCTGACAGCCCAATACTGCGCAGTTTATTTTTAAGCACAGTATGGTCCACAGTATCAAAGGCTTTAGAGAGGTCGATGAAAAGGGCGGCACAGTGGCGTTTGTCATCCAGAGATTCAGATATGTCATTTAAAACTTTAAGAGCTGCGGTTGTTGTGCTGTGTTGCTTTCTAAAACCTGATTGTGATGGGCTTAAAATATTATTTGAAATGAGAAATTCTTTTAATTGTACACTTATAAGACCTTCCAAAACTTTTGCCAAAATGGGTAACTTGGAAATTGGTCTATAGTTATTCAAATTTGTTGGGTCACCGCCTTTAAGTAGAGGTAACACATAAGCAGATTTCCATGCATGCGGAATGGTGTTTGTGGACAAAGACAAATTAAATAAATAGGTCAGTGGAAGTGCGATAGAGTCTGCTGCCGCTTTTATAAAATATGGTTCCAGATCATCAGGACCAGCAGATTTAGTAGGATCAAGGAGTTTAAGGGCTTTTGAGACTTCTGAAGTTGTGAAGAGGGAAAATGCGAAATTATGTGTTAAATCTTCGTGATTCACAGGGAGGGAGTACTCAGCTGAATGTTTTATAGAACTAAATAATGATCCAGAGGAAACAAAATGCTCATTAAAACATAAAAGCATCTCTGTCTTGTCTGTTATATTACAAGTGTTTTTCATTATACTTGGAGGGAGCTCAATACCTGAATTATTTTCATTTAGGGACTTAACTATCTTCCAAAACTTTGAGGGATTATTTAAATTTTCTGTAGTATTTTTCAAAATAATGATCAGATTTCACATTTCGAATTGCAGTAGTGCAAGCATTGCGTAGTTTTCTGAATGCCAGCCAGTCAGATGCATTATCAGAATGTCTAGCTTTTGCCCATGCTACATTCCTTTCATGTAGTTGGTTAGCCAAATCTGAGCTAAACCACGGATTATTACGACCTTTCACTTTATAGTGCCTGATAGGAGCATGTCTATCAAGGATTTTTGTAAATTCATTATGGAAATAACTCCAGGCCGTTTCAACATTATCAATTTCCATCATCGTGTGCCAGTCAAATTCATATAGTTCCTGACAAAAGGATTGTTCACAAAATTGCTTGACATTGCGCTTTATGATAATGTGTGGTCTGGTTTTGGGCATTTTTGTGTTTCTCGATGTAGCAATGATACAGTGATCACTTATATCATTTGCAAATACAGCAGCAGTTGAATACTTTGAGGGAGAATTTGTAAGAATCAAATCAATTAGCGAGGATTTCTCCGGAAATTTGGGGTTAGGTCGAGTAGGATCATTTACTAATTGAAAGAGGTTCAGGGAATCACAGTAAGATTTAAAATCATCAGAAACAGGTTGCAACCAGTTCCAGTTTAAATCCCCAATTATTACAACTTCATGGTACTTTAAGGAAGACAGCAGTTCCATTAAAGAGGGAAGAGCAGAGCCATCAGCAGAGGGCGCTCTATAGCAACCAACTAGGGTAATATGCAGAGAATTAGAGATCTCCAGATCAAGAGCTAAAAGTTCAAATTTCTTTGCCATTGATGTTTGCATAAGAACTTTTGCATTAAGTTTAGTTTTGATATAGATGGCTATACCTCCCCCCCTTTTGGGACGATCAGCCCTAAAAACATTATAACCATTGATATGTATGTCAAAGTCAGTTATTGATTTGTTTAACCATGTTTCAGAAACAACAATTACATCTGCTTCAGTTGAAATTGCCCAAATGCGTATCATATCCATTTTAGGCAATAAACTCCTTACATTGAGATGAATGAATCCAAGACCATTACGAGATTTGAAGTCTTCAGGAGTACTAAAAGTAGGACTATCTGGTCCAGGGTTTGGTGGAATATTCCCGGAGATTAACAACAATAAGAAGATGAGGCGTCTTTGAAGTTGTGGTTTCTTACATACTGCATTTGAAGGTCCTAGAGATGGGAACGTTTTTAAGAAGGCTATAGAGTTTTTAGTAAAATTCAACTGGAGAGCCATTACACAGCTGAGGTGCAGCAGTTCATTTGGATTGTCTGAGAGACACACAGACGCGTAAGCATTATGACATTCATGAATAAAAGTTTTTGTTCCAGCATGAAATACACAACACACTGGATTCACTGGACGGGAGTCATCTGACTCCCGAAGAGCTACGGCAATGCCAAAGTCTCCGATGGAATATAAGGCCAATGTTAGCAGGAAGAATATTTCAGCCCTTGATATTATTTGCCGGGGACCCTGAAGGAAGGTGTTTAAAACTTTCGCCATGGCAGCCTTCAGTCGAGGATTCTGACAGAATCCAGTTCGGGATACACCGAGAACCGTTTTTCTTTTGTTGTGTTTTTTGTCAGACGTCCTCCCGTGACGTGCCACACAAACAGGAAGAAACACGGAGCTTGAAAGCTGCGGGCAAAAAGATCGAAATTACTGCGCAAGCTTAGTTCAGCTTTAAATGTGTATAGATCACACGATCCAAGTGTTGAATCAAGCACTTTCCTTCACACAAAGATAGCAAGCTCATCAACCAGCCAAGCGCTCCTGGATCCGCTTCGGATAGGGCATATCACACAGGTGCTAGGAAGGCAGGACACCATCAGCATCTCAACTTTGGCAAAAATATATATAATAGTGCGCCAGCTTCGATAGAAGGTAAATTGGGACTTCCCTTAATTGATGAAGTATAAGGCCCGTCAAGGTTAGTCACGCCAGGAATCCAGCGACGATCACCCGGTGATAATCTTCATGATGACCGCATACAGTTCATGATCGTCGAAAAAATAAAAAATAGAGCGTTCCTTCGAATATCAGTGAACCAACCCTGGTTTTGGGTCTTAATGAATCGAGTAGGCTTTGACTCACAGAGTTTCGGAGCTAGCCTTTCTAAAAACAAGCACGGTAATTGAAAAACAAAATAAACAAAATACCATTCTCAGAAAGGCCAGAAACAACTATAAATTTTAATCTAAAATAGCTTAAAAGTCGTTAAGAAAAAATAAAAATAAACTCATTCATTCACAGGACGCTAACAGACAGACAGAGTGCGTGCTGCCATCTTGGAAAAGCAGCCTATCACAGACGGGTGCTTACTCTGGGTATGTCGGTTCCAAAAGACTGGATAAGACTTGGCGTAATTACGCTTGACTTGGTAACCCTGGGTTAATGGGCGTGCACAGCAGGTACATAAAGACATTCTCAATGGATCGCCGATTTCTGGAGTCACCATGGAAACGCGTGGTAAAAAAAGTCTGAGATTTTAATGATGGCGTATGAAGATTACACGTCCATTAAAAAAGTAATACGGCTGCATCATCAAAAGAAAGAGTTTCTGCGTGTAGAAAAAGAACAGACAAAGTAAACGCACGAGTTTCTGATCTTGTTTCCATTTTCCTTGTGACGC
>JAUDJI010000465.1:0-13998 GCA_037389245.1 Oryzias sinensis | reverse complement strand
TGAGGAAACAACACTCAGCAGAAGCTTCACAGTCAGATCTTCAAAGAAGGACAAAGCCAGACGTCAGTCAGATGCTGAGGGAGGAACAAACCTGCCTGAAGGGGGCAGCAGCAGATTCCCTCTGACCTCTGGCTCTGTGTGTCCATCTGACCGTCTGCTGGAGGTGGACTTTCTGCTGCATCCATGATGTCTGACATTCCAGTGAATGGTGCAATGCAGGAGCTGCAAAGAACAGAGCTGTGAGTTCCTGCAGGGAGTCCTGCATGACGCCTGCATGGAAGAAAACTGTTCTTCATGGAGCGCTCTGTGGGCAGCTCTCTGGGACAAATATGGCAGATATAGACCTTCATAATGATTCCAGTGCTCCTCTACATCCTAAAATACTCTAAAAGTTAAAAAATATGGACTGAAAAAATGCATGTAAAGTCCTAACATCTGAAGGCAAGGTTAGTTTGCTAAAACAGCACATTGTGTGTGCATTGACACGTCAAAGTGCTACATAAAACATGAAAGAAACATTTAAAAGAAAGGTTAAAGGTGTGTGATTATTACAATAAAAATCAAAGATAGTTAAATAGAACTGAATTTTAAGTCAGCTGAAGTAAACAGTGAAACAGACTAATCAAATGCAGCTGTGGGTCTTTAACCTGGATTCAAATCAACTGAGTGTTTCAGCCAATATAAAGACCTCAGAACTGATGTGTTCTGCTTCTTTTGGTTCTTTGGTTCTTGTGAGAACCCCAGAGAATAAGCTGCAGTTTCCTGAGGGATTTTTTCGGTTGTCCTGTTACAATCCTGTAACGCTGTTACACCAAAAAACAGTTTTCATTGGAGTGAGTCTTTAACAGATACAGCTAAGAAAATGCAAACTTTCACAAACTTGACCCGATTTTTGATTTGATTGAGAAATCTTTGATTTATTTTACTTCCACATCTCTTGTTCTGTTGCTGTGGGTTTGATGAGGTTTAGCCTTTAGCTTGATTTCCATATATTCAACTTAGTAGTTCTGTTTTTCACCCATCTGGAGGTTTCAGCCCCCCCAGCTGTTTCAGTGTCTCTTATCACTTCTGTTAGCATGTTTAGTTTTTTTGTGAGGATATTTGAAGTCAATAGTTTTTCTCTCTGCCTCTGACCTGCACCCCCCTCCTCTGTCTCTGTTCTGTTCGTCTCATCTCCCCCTCCCTCCCTGCATTTGTCCTGTCCGGGTTCACCCACCCTTCTGTCTCCTAATCCCTAATCTGGGATGATTCCACAGATCTTCATCAGGAGGAGACCGTTTCCACGTTTGCCGTCATCATTTCACATCCGCTGCTTCCCTCCGCCAGTACTGTCATTGAACCGGCAACCTCAGCTCCAGGTGAACAATAATGACTTTAAGCCAGGAAGGAGATGGAGCTGTGGTCACATCTCTGCGGTTGGGAAAAGCTACATAACAAATTTCCCACCTTCATTAAACAGCAGCACGTATCAAACAGAGCAGATTGGCTGCCCCCCTGTTAGGCCTCTGTTCTTTCTTCCTGAACGTCTCTCGTGACGTGAACAGAGGCGGGTCGGGGGCCCACATGCTGCCCACAGCTGAGGCTCTGCAGGAAGGTGGATGCAGCTCCAGGCCTCTGAATCTGGGTCAGCCCTGCACAAACAGGTTTTCTGCTGCTTGGCTCTTTGTTTTTTCCCTCTTTGCTCATGATGAGAGTTTGAATGTGGTGTAAATCATTCCAATCACATACCGGTGTCACCTTTGACCCCTCTGTGTGCAGCTGAAGCTTTATGTCCTCCTTTCCTCCAGTTAAAAATAATGAAATAATGAAAAATAATGCTTTAAGGGACGGCTGAGTCCAGAACTCTGGGTCCAGAAGACCCGCCTCCTGTTTGGAGGAAGGTAAAAAAGTCAACTCTCCAAAATGAACTGAAGAACTGGTGGAATTTAAGGTAAAATTATGCCGTTCTTCTGGAATAAAATGGAGAATGAACTGAAAAATGAGTGATTGTGTCATGTGGGGAAGGCTGGTGAGCAGGTAGGACCCAGACGCAGAGGCAGGAGGCACACGGTTCCAAGGCAAGAGGGTTTATTGAACAAACAAAAAGCGCTGCAGAGCAGGATAACAAAACTAAACTTACTGTGGCATAGCACAAAACATGGCATGAAGGAGTCAGGGACGAAGAGATATTAAAGACATTAAGACCCTAATGGACCAGCACAAGAGGAAGGGAGAGACGAGACTTAAATACAGACAGGGCAGACGAGACACAGGTGAACACGATAAGGACAGATAGGGACAAGGAAGTAAAACTCAGGAACATGACAACACAGAACACCTTTCAAAATAAAACAGGAAACAGAACCAAACATGACAGAACAAGAAATAAAGCAAAAACCCAAGACAAAAGAAACCCAAACCATGACAGATTGTCTTCAGGAAAATGTGCAGAGTAAATCCTTTTGCTGTGTGTCGCTCCACAGCTGCAGCACAGGGACTCACCTGTTGTTCTTATGATTTCACCTTAACTGTTTTATTATTGAACCATTTTATGAACAAATGTATTTAGCTTCTATGTTGTACACTTCTTGATAATTGAATTCATCTGCTTGGGATCAATACAGTTTTATTCTGTTGTGTTCAGGAAGGTAATCAGACAGAAGCAGCTCATTGTTCCTGTGAAAGAATAACAGATTTTCATTATTTATCTTTTTCTAAATAATTATTATTTTCATCTTTTCACTACTCTTACTGAGTGCTCTCTTTCTTTTACTTTTACAGTATACTTATTATACTGAAATATTATAGAACTACAGATTCCCCCCCCCCCAAAAAATGTTGAGTCATTCATTTTTTTTAATCCAAAGGTTGCATAAATAAATGTAACTGACATATTTTATTCACTCTGAATAAACATAAGAACTAATCTGTGTCATGTCTCATCAAATGAGACCACCAGTGTGAAAACTGTGTACTTGAGTGTGTTTTTTTCAGTGATATTTTTGTTAATATTGTGTTCTGAGTAGTCGTAGTGACTCCTGGTTAACAGCTGTATTCATGTCTCTTAATGATCCCTAGAGTAGGTGTCTGCTCTCAGTTCTTCATTGTCAGGCCATTTGTTGTGCTGACATTTATCTATTAAATGTTGAAGTTTCCTGCATTTTGGGTCCTACCCCTTCATATTGTTTCAGTATAAAACAGATCCTTGTTTAACCCTTGTGCTATCCTAGGCACTCTAACGTTGGGAGGTGGGTCATCTAGACCCACTAGACAGAGCTCTGAACCTTTTTTCTTCAATGATTTGTGATCCTCACTGGTGTCCATGGATTACATGAAATCTTTCCACCTTTATCCACCTTTGTCATGGTAGGGAGAACACCTCAATGGAAGGGGGGGTCATCTAAGATAGCACAAGGGATACAGATCATTGCCACATACACTGTATTATCAAAAGTTCACTCATCCATCCAGATGATCAGAATCAGGTGTTCTAATCACTTTACCTGCCACAGGTGTATAAAATCATCACTCAGACATGCAGACTGTTCCTACAAACGTGTGACAGAATGTGCAGCTCTCAGTGAATTCCAGCGTGGAACTGTCAGAGGACGCCCCCTGGGCATCAAGAGGTGAACTGTCCTAAATCTTCCACAGTCAGCTGCTTATTCTGATTGGATTGAGCTCAACAACATTGAGGTTTTTCCAAATTCTTTCATTGCTTCTCACTACATTGTTCACTATTTTTTAGAGCTGTCTAAATCCAAAACCAAGGGCCCCAGAAGATGATTTTTTATGTGAAAGAAATGTATTTTTATTTATTATAACTCATCCAGATTTAAAAAACTTTTTATATTATTTACATTTTGCTCTTTTAAAATACAAACATATAAAAACACGATACCACACAAAAACAATAACAACCAAACAAAATTCAACAAGTGGGGTACAGCAAAAATTTACGTTCTGAGCTGCATTTGTTTCTTTCCATTTCCTCCATTGGAGTTGAACTTTTTCAGCTTTCAACTGCAAGTGAACTGTCTTTGTTTCCATAGAACAGATTTCCTCCTCCATGTCTGTCCATTGTTCCAGTCTCAGTGGTTATCTTTTCCTCCTATTCCCTTTGATGGTTTCTTTGCAGGCCTCCTGCTGGTAACAGTCCTGGATCCAGTATCCGTGGATTAGCGGGTATTTTTATACCCTAGTATGTCCTGCAGAGTTTTGACGAGCCGTCAGGTTTTTACTTTGGGAACGTCTTATTTAGCATCAAAAGTGGTGAGCTTGGTGTCTAAATGCTTTTAAAGTCCCACTACGATGATCATCGGACCCATTTTCTTAATGTTTTCAGTTGTCTTTAATTATGATGATGTCGTTTTTTGGCAAAATGTATGTGTCGTTTTTTAAAGACATAGTTTCTGCAGAGCAGCAGGAGTTCATTAGAAATTCACCTCTGAGTTGTGGGCGAGACTGTTAGCGCAGAGTAACCCTGACTCCATTTCCCATCATCCCTTTGTTTACACTCTCTCCTGCTAGCTTACATCCCCTCACAATTCTAAGCTAACATTAGCGGTGGAACAAAAATGGTGATTTATTTCAGAGCTGAACAGTTTTAGATCAGTTTTACAGTTTAAATCCAGATTCCAGTTCAGACGAGGAAATCAGAGACGTTTGTCTGCAGGTGGATGATCAGAATGGAGCAGAGCAGGAAGACTTTGACCCACAGAGGCTTATTTTACAAGTTGAATAAAGGGACATCCTCAACACAACTGTAATCTAACGTTTCTTAATAGAAATCCTCCATCATGACAAAAATGCCGCAAGAACATGTTAAAAACAGCATTTTCATTGGAGTGGGATCTTCAAAGTCTTAACTAGTTTCCAGTTTTTCCTGCTCTGGTGTCGTTGTAGATGCAGCTCAGGAGCCTCAGAGGGTGAGGAGGGTCAGCTGATGAAGATGAAGGCATTCTTCTCTGCCTTCCTTTTGCTCCTGCTGCTGTCTTTCCTCCACAGGTCCATCGTCAGGACTCCCAGTGAACCTTCAACTCATCGATGGAGACTTTAAGTTGGGGACCTCCTGTCATTCGCCAACAGCATCTACCGAAAACCCTTTTCCCAGCATGCACCAGAGGACATTTAAACACAGAAGGTTCCTGCCACCACTGCAGAAAGACATGCTAGCATGTTTGTGGGACACGGAGAGTCCTCAGCTCCTCTGTTTGACCCTTCCAGGATAAGCCCCGCCCACCCCCAGTGTGGTAACCTTTCCCATCACAGCTCCGCGGTTTGGAGGTGACCGCCGGGAGAAACTGCATCCAGCACGCACTGGGGCAAACACTCGGACTTCTCCACGGTGCTGCCACAGCAAGACCAGTGGGGCTTCCCGGGGTGCCCCTTATGGCTGTGGCCGCAGCCCTTGAACCCCCCTGCAAGAACACAGGAAAGGAACGGCGCATTGTGAAAAAGTGCTGCAACACAAATGTTTGACCACAAAAAGTCTCAAAACAGCACGTGTGTGTCTGTCTGCTGATATAAATATGAGACGCTGTGATGCCACAGCAGACGACATGGAGGAAGAAGGACATTCTAGAGCCTTTTTATAAAATCCAGCATATGATGGATCCTGTTCTATTGACAGCTGTGTTCAACAACTACAGAGGAAATATTTTCCACAGTTACTTCACACTCAGTGCAAAGCAATGATGATATTTAGACAAATGTCATTTGTAAGATCAACACGCCTGGAACACGTTTACATCATGTTTAGTGTTCCCTCAACGTGTCACGGTTCACCTTTGCGGTCTCACAGATTGTTTCTAGCATCGTTCTGTATAAGGTTCTGTGTGTTCTGCATCCTGATTGGCTGTGGACGTTACCAATCAGTCTTCATACTGTGTGTCCCGTTCAGATTGATAAATGACATAAATCTTCTATCACAAGCAGATCTTTGCTTTCCTTCTACAAACCTGGACAGATTTTTCTAGAAAGGTTTGGTCTTTGAGAGTTTAGTAAAGGTTTGTACAGCCTGAAGACCATAAGACCTTTCTATGGTGGCCCGGAAGGGTCAACACAAACAAATGAACTCCTAACACAATAACTCACAACACAAAACAATAACTCACAACACAAATTGTGTTAAACTTATTGTGTTGAGTTTTGAGTTACAGTGTTCCGAGTTAATGTTTTTAGTGTTGTGACGAATTGTACTGTGTTATTTTGTGCTGTGACCCTCCTGGGCCACCGTGGATTCGCCAACGCTGTAAAAGGAACTCTGCCTTTCTTAGAACGACATAGGAGTTTGTGTTTGGCCTGTTTTTTTGGCCTGCCAACACGTCTGCTGCCCCCACTGACGGTTTGAGCTGTTTTTGTATCACATGTGATGCGTCTATCTGCCAGATTTCTCTGAAAATCTGCTGTTGATGCGTCTGCTGAGCTTTATGGTCCTGAAGGGAAAGAAATAGTGGAAACGTTCCACAAGAACGTCACAAACACCCCCTCATCCTGGAGGTCTTAAAGGAGCTGTGAAGGGAGATTAAGGACAAAAAGTGAGAGTTTTGAGAGGAAGTCTGGCAAAAACAGCCGGATCCCTCCCATGATGCATTTCTGCCCTGCTGCTGTGACGAGCAGTGAGAGCTGCAGCTATCAGGCTCCGTTGTGTTGTCTGCTCTCACCCGGCATGGAGCCTGGACATCCACAGCGAGCCTCTTTGGCGCCCCCGCTGGAGCAGAAGGAGCAGCAGTGAAACGTCCCGCTGTGCTGCCGGAACCTCCTCTTCACGTCCAGAACGAACGGAGAACCCTGTGAGAGCCCAGCGTGTAGCACCAGAGGTTCATCGGGTGGAACGGCTGTTTTGACCTCACGTGAACCCGGGTTCCTTTACCTTGACATGCTGGGCTTTGACACAAACCCACAGCGAGTAAGCCCCCGCCTTCTCAGGCCGGAACGAAACTCGGTACGTTCCATCTTTGTTGTCCGTCACAGTCGCTGCCACGGAGCTGAATTAGAACAGAAATATTAATGCTCATTGATTCATTATCGTCAGCAACTGTAAACTAAATCCAGACGACAGAACAAGATCTGGAGCAGAAGCAGAACGGTCTGTTCTTGTCTGGTATGACTGTAAATAATCCAGTCCAACGTGGAGTCCACTTTTACATTTTAATAGATTTTATCATCTCCATGGCAACCAGTCTCACCAATCAGGAGCGAACTTATTGAAAGCAGGCTGTGGAAAATCTGTCAAACATTTCAAACATTGGACGTGGGGGGCGAGCATCTGAGGCATTTGACTGGTCAGTTGAATAACTTCCACCACAGAAAAAATATATAAAAAATTAGGATTATTATGAACCTGTAAAAAAATCTATCAGAGCAAGAATGGTTATTCTGACCAATAGAATGACTAACAGCTGTTTGTTTTTCTATGGGATTTTGGTTTTCTTGGAGCCAGCAGGTACTTCCTGGAGGGGAGTCACTCAGTCCAGTTCTGATATACAGTACAGTCAGGAATTTTGATAAATATAAACAACAAAAAGTATAACTTAAATAAAATGACCCGCTCACATATTCTATACATAAAACAAGTAAGGGTTAATGGCCGACTAAGTGTGCGGTTATTACTTTTTATTGCACGCCGTGGAAGCCTTCGCGTCGGACGGTTTAAAAGTAATAAGCGCACACTTTGAAGGCCATTAACCCGCCTATACCATGGTCAGTTACAAAAGCAATACATATTAACCAGGTTTTAGTCCTTAATTCTTTTTTTTTTTACGATTTGGATCACGTGACGTATGGTGGTGCTGTCGCGCAGCACCACCGCTACAGTCAAGATTCGGCGATATATCTACGCTGATCGTCCCGATGGGTTGAATAAAGCATCAGTTCAAAGAGAAAGTTCTCCTCTTACCGCTTGTTTTTGTCCAGATGATGAAGATAAAGGTTGCTTTAAAGTAGCCGGTTCAGTGATACAAAACATTTAAGCTAGGTGACCGGAACTTCTTTTTTCACCGTGCGGTTATTAGATTTTAATGCATACCCAGCAGCCAATCAGAATGGAGCATTCAACCGGACCATGGGATAAAATACATTAAACAAAAAATGTTCTGACAGCAAACAGTAGAATGACTTGTGGCTTTCTGGACATCCTACAAGTAAAACCTGAGCTATTTAGGGTCAGATAACTGAGCCTTCAGTGCCTTGCTTCAGGGCACATTGGCAGCTTGCTGCCTGTCACTCACCAGCCTTTCTTCTCCTTGTGGACTATGCTGATGACGACATGCTCTCCACCGCGGGCCATCTGCTCTCCGGCTGAGTCTCGGCACACCAGGGTGAAGCTGCCTTGCTCGCCCTCCCTGGCCTGCCACAGACCTGCAACCAGGGGGGGGGTGGAGCTTAGAGGTCATACACTAGACGGGGCCGTTTAACCCTCCGTCCCACAGCAGGTGACGTAGTCTTCCACACAACTGAACAGCTTCACCCAAATGTTCCATCTTTAGTTTGTCGGATGCTTTTGTTTGGAGACACTGACAAACAGATTCAGTGGTTTTTAAAAAGGCCACGCCCCAATATGATATAAAACGTAAGTCGGTTTACTGGAGTAAAGTTAACCTGTTTCACACTAAAATGAAGAGAGACTGACGTGTTTGAGTAACAAAAACTTTCCTCTGAACACACTCAGCTCTCACTTGTTTTTCAAACGTGCTTCAACACGGAAGTGAAAGTTTGTATGAAACGCAGAGTTACAACCTCCAGGTCTATCAATCAGATGCCACAATAAAAGCATCTGGTGCCTGATGGCCCCCACAGCAACGTTTGATTGACAGATTCACCCAAGAATGGGTGTGGACTTTAAACAAGCTTGTTGTAGTTTGAAAAATATTTAAAAGTTAAAAAATAGACCAAAAGATGATGAGAAAGTAAGAAATTATTTTCTTTTGCTACAAAGACAGACTGTGTCAACAAACACTGAACTTCCTGTTTGAAAATATATGACAGTATTTGATGTGATTTAATCCTTTATAGACACTTCTAAAGTTACTCATTGAAGAAAAGAAGCTCCAATTAAAACAAGCATGAAAACAGTCGAATGTGAAAAACCAAACCATTCAAACAGTTTTCTCTGTCAGTTTTTCACCTGTTCCTTCAACCGTGCAGCTGCTGACATCCACCGTCTTAGCGCTGACCACACCCACCACCGGGTAGCCCTCCACCTCCCCAGCCGGCTCCCGGGGCAGAAAACAGATGCTGCTGCCGTCGTCGGGGGCGACAGCTGCAGGCAGGCCGTTGTGACTCCTGTCTGCCAGGCTGCTGAGTCTCCTGAGCGTCACTCCTTTGGCGCTGAGGATCTCTGCGTCCGACCCGCAGCCTAGGAGCCGCTCCGAGAACTCCACGGCGCCGCGGACATCCGCCAGTGCCTGCTGCAGCTGCGCCCTCTGCAGGTGGAGGTGGTTCCTGAAGAGGAGTGAAAGACGACAGTGAGACGCCTGTTTTGGGTTTGAACTCCCTCCTTTATGTCACGCAGCGTAATGTACTCATCTATATGGAGATCACCGTGTTTTTACTTCTCTAGATTGTTCTTCAAAACCTCTACAGTCCCAGAAGGTTTTCTTTTACCTTTTATGCACAAGTTAATAATCTATTCTACTAGTTTCCTGTGGAAAAAAAAAACTTTCTTCAACTTACAAATACAAGAAATGATGTAAATCATCCAGCTTCCTCTGGTTGTGCTTTGTCCTTACATGTTTGCAGACAAAACCATTAATTCTGTAATTTCTGCAGAAACAAATCTTTTTTTAGCCTGTGTTACTAGTTATTCTTCCTGTGCTCACTATTTTGAGCAAGAATTTAAAGAAGTTTGCGTTTTAGAACTATTGAGGCTCAGTGGATTCTTTTATTTCAGTTTTAGAAAAACACACTTCTGCAGGTTTTCTGTTCATTCCCTCACTGCTGTTTACCAATAGAGCAGAGCATCAAACAATAGGATATTACCGGGTAGCTCGGTTGGTAAGGTGAGAGGCTACAATGCAGGAATCCAGGGTTCGATTCCCAGAGGGGGATAAACAATGGTACTGGGTCAATTACCATGTCGAGCAATGAACATCACCCAGTGAGAGTCAAGGCCCTTAACGCTACTGCCTCCCGCAGCTCACCACTCCCCCAGGGGATGGGTCAAAATGCAGAGAAGAATTTCCCCATTGTGGGATCAATAAAGTATCAATTATTATTATTATTAAAAATGGTGATGTGTTTCTATTGACAGAAAGACACAAACATTTTTAACGCCAACTTAAAGGTTGGATATCACGTTTTAGGTTCTATTAACACAGTCGTTGATTCTGCCTAACTGAGACCATGTGACCACGTGTGAGGAGGGTTAACTTAAATGTTAAGTTTGGGTCTTAAAAGGTTAAAACACTTTAATGTATGAGGCCAGAACAGTCTATAATTCAGAAATGCACACAGTCTGTGTCACAAATACACACACTCCGATTCACAACTGTAATTTTATCCAAACATGCTATATAAATTTGAAAATGAGCACTCAAGGTTTTTACAAATGCACACCCTGTGTTTTACCCTGTGTGTGTGTTTTACAAACAAAAATTTTGAGACTCTCCTGACGGAGCCGGTCAGAAAATGTCATCATTGGCTAATGAATCCGTCAATCAAACTCATCAGAAGAAAATTATGTTTATGAAGCCTCTATTGTGTATTTTCTGAAACATTTATTGTGAATTTCTGAAACAATTGTTGTGTTTTTGTAAAACACAGCGTGCACATTTGTGAGAAACAGCGTACACATGTATAGAATACTTATTGTGCATTTGCGAAACATTTAGTGTGCATTTCCAAATTTATACACTACGTTTGCATAAAATTACAGTGTGTGCATTTCTGAATTATGAGACTGTTCTGACCTCATATTAATGTGTTTTTCTAGAAAAAAATATGTCCTACTTTTGAAAAAAACACTCACTCTTGCAGCTTTTTAAACTTAATTCTGTTTTATTTCAAAGATGTGGCATCAGCTTGTTTCTGTATCTTCGTGTCCCCATCATGACACAAAATAATGACATCATGGAGGCAACTCTGAGGTTATTTGGACCTTCAGCTCATTTGTGATAATAGAATAAATATTCCAGTAAATGTTCTACTTTCCAACCCTCAGTCATTTAAGTGCTGTGTCCTTAAACTTTGGTTGCTATGCAACAGCAGGCCACTGATGGTAACTGCTTCATAAAAAAGTTCTATCATTTTTTCAAACATTTGGCAAAAAGAAGCTGAAGGAGGAAACAAAAACTCAGACCAGAAACTGAAGGTCACGGTGGGCCGGTCGTACCTGCGCTGGACGCGGATCTCCTCCAGGTGGCGCAGCAGGGACAAGCAGTGGGCCTCCACAGCACTAGCGTAGCCACGTGCAAATGCTCTAATCTCATTGGCTGTTGCCTCCACACGGGCCTGTACGGCCTCCTGACAGTTTTCCACCTGCAGCAGAATCCACCTTCAGGAGACCGAAGTGCTTATCGATGACATGAGATCTTTGGTCCAAACCTTCTGCAGCGACTCTTCCAGGCCCTCCAGGCGGGGCCTCAGGTTTCTGCTGACCAGCTCTCGGATGCGGTCGCCATGACGATCGATGACATCGCGTGTGGGGCAACAGCGGTGGTCCCGGTGCAGCGTGGCGGCACACTCCACGCAGACCGGCAGGTCGCAGGGCTGACAGAAGAGCGCCAGTTCCTGTCCCGCGTGGAGGCTGCAGAGAACGGGGCGGCACAGACGACCACGAGTCCTCAGCTCCTCCAGGCCGACGAGACAGTGAGACGCCGTTCGCTTCTGACGCCTGCAGACAAAGGAGAGGGCAGCCAGACGCTACTGTGACCCACCTTAGAGAAACGCCCCCTTAGGTTAGGTAGATAATACATTACCTCCAGGAGATGCTACAAATATTTAAATAAAATCCTTAGAGTTTAAAGCAGAATCCTTTGCATTAGAAAATATAAAACAGTTAATTTTCTACCTAATATCTAATATTAAAGGCAAAAAAATGAAAATAGGTATTACAATGACCTCAAGGGTCTAAATTGCGGGAACAAGTCACAACGTTAAACAGTCTGATGATGATGCACCACAAAACTCATTCAATATTGGCCAAGGGGGGGCAAGATGGGGGCAGGAGGGTGGCAGGTTGAAATCAACTGATCATCAGATGATTTTTGGGACCTTGGAGACCCTCCTGTAAGTCAATTATCACACTACTGCCTTCCTACCACCGACTTGTCACTGGTCTGCCACGGTGTGACCTCCATGTGCCCAGGCGGCCACTGACCGACGTCAAAAAATCGTCAGGTCGCCGCCCAGTTTGAACTTTTTCTTCAAACCTCGGCTGCCGCCGGGTGACCTATGGCAAAAATACGACTACTGATGCCCGATTAGAACTACCACCACGCGACCACTAGCCAATTTTGCAGAAAATCTTGCATTAAGGTCGTTGCGTGGCGCCATTTTGGCCTTTGTGACTGTAGTCGTCGTAGTGATTGGTCCGAGTCAATCAGTGACAACGATTCTACGGCAACCACTTTCACCAATCAGGAGTGAGCTTGTTGATGATCCACCTGAAATCTGTCAAACTCTTCAATCGTTGGATGTGTGGACCAGCCACTGACTGTATATGAGAACTGGACTGAGTGACCTGTTCCCCCTGGTGTTCCAAACAGGAAGTACCTGCTGGTCTCAAAAAGCCAAAATCCATAGACGTCTATTTTATTCATGACATATTTTCTGTTGTAGGCAATTTGAGCTATAAACTGACCAATCAGATGCCTCATGTCCAACATTCAAAAACTATCTACCTACTTGACATAAAGACAACAGGAAATGCAGTAAAACAGCTGTACTTTATGAGATCATAAATAAACAATAGATCATTTGTTTATGAATGTTTTAAGGTTCTTTGGAGAATTTCTACTGTTGGTTAGAAATGAGCAAAATGTTTCATATGACCTAGAAATGATATTTACAATAACAGGTTTTAAAAAAAATCAAATCTCTGATATGTTTCACAAAGACACACATCAAGAAATGAACGTATTGCTAAAAATGTTTCAGGAGTCCAGCTGTAAAAAAATGACAAAAGAGCAAAGAAAACTGAATGTTATATAGTTATTAATATTTCCAGGCTTTCTTTGTTTTGTTTTGTAGCATCTTCATATTTGTATAATTTTGACAGAATATTTTTTATGTAGAGCAACAGTTAAGTTTTAAAGGTTTAAAAGTTTAGCTTCAGTGTGTTCGGTAAATGTTTGGGATGTGGTTCCTCTGTGTGTATTTCTGTGTAAAATGGCCAAATTAAAATAGGGAAAAGAAAAGGGTGTCCTCAAATTGTGTGTTTGTGTGTGTGTGTGTGTGGGGGGGGGGGTTACTCGCCCGAGGAGTTAGTCAGTGTAGATCCGCCACTGGCTGAGGAACAACGGAGAGGGGAGGGGGAGTCAGAGCCCACTCAAAGACTGAGGGAGGGGGGTGGACTCAGGTAATGGGGGGCGTTAAGTTTTTGTCAACTGAACGACAAAGTTTTGGCAGTAAATAAATGAAGTACACATTTTAAATTAAGGATTGGACTTTCCCTCTGAGTGAGTGAACAGCAATGACGTCACCATGAAGAGGCTCGGTTCTGGTTCTGCAGACTCACCTGTGGGCCTCCGAGCAGAACTCGCACAGGCCGACGCTGCACGCCTCGCAGCGGCTCACCGAGCTCCCTTCGCCGCAGAGGTCGCAGCCCAGCGGGCCGCCGGACACCAGAGTCTCCAGGAAGACCTCGTCCAGCGCCAGGTGGTCGGGGCTCAGCCCGCCCGGTCCGGACGGAGGGAGGTCCACCTCGGAGTCGCAGTCCGGACAAAGCACCGTCACACGGTCCGCGGTGGTGTCCGGGCGGGTCACCGAGAAGGGTTCGAGCCCGGCGATGCAGTCGGAGCAGAAGGAGTGCAGACAGGGGAGGATCCGGGGGTCCCGGAACAGACGCCGACACGCGGG
>JAUDJI010000464.1:3775-14003 GCA_037389245.1 Oryzias sinensis | reverse complement strand
AAATTACAGTGGGGTGATTCTATTTATGTCAGTCATGGGACCTCTCAATCAGCTGGTGTTATGATACTTTTAAACAAATTCCCGGGAAAAGTTATTAACCATTTTGGGGACACTTATGGCCATTGGTTGATATTAATATTTGAGTTTAATGGTGAAATGTTTATTTTGGTTTGTGTATATGGTTATAATGAAAGAGCTAAAAACAAAACACTCCTCTCAGACTTATGTAAACAAATTCTAGACCTTAAACACGCTCATTTAACTGATGATGTCATAGTTGGAGGTGACTTTAACCTGGTGCCAGACCTTTGGTTAGACAGAAATCCACCTAGAGCACAATGTCACAAGTTTGATGATCAGGTGGTTGAATTTATGAATGTTGTCAATTTAGTTGATTATTGGAGAATTCTGAACCCAGTGACCAGGCAATATACATGGTTTAATGCTGCAGGAAATGGACAATCTTCAAGGTTAGATTATTGGTTAATATCTTCATCATTAGTAAAATATATTGATAATTGTTCCATTTCTGCTTCCCCCTTAACAGACCACTGTGTTGTTTCTTTATCCCTTCAATGTAATAGGTCAGTAACTGATTTAATTCAAATTTGGAAATTCAACAATATGCTTTTGGAAGATTCCTTTTTTTGCAACAAGGTTAAACAATAATAACAGAAGTTGATGCTTTGGACATGTCACCTGTGAGTAAATGGGAATGGGTTAAGTTTAAAATTAGAAGTCTTGCAATTGAATTTAGTAAAAGTGCTTTAAGATTGAAACGTCTAAAACAACAAAATATTTTAAGAAATATTAATGACGTATGTAAAAAGATGCATTTGTCGACTGAGGAATTTTTAGAATTAAATAAATTACAAAGCGAGTTAGACATTTTGTATATTGAAATAGCTAAAGGTGCATTTGTTAGATCCCGAGCTCGCTGGATTGAAGAGGGAGAAAAAAATACCACATATTTTTTCAATCTTGAAAAACAAAGGCAATTAAAAAAGCAAATTAACAAACTATCAGTAAATAATTTTGTTTATGAAGACCAAAGGGAAATTAACAGAGAAATACACACATTTTACTCCAATTTATATAAGTCCTATCATTCCGAAGCTGACTGTGAAATTTCATTCGAAAGCATTGAAGGATTGAACCAAAACATTGACTTAGAATTTAAACATTTTATGGAAAACGATTTAGACATTGAGGAAATGGATGCTGCTGTTCTAAAGATGTCCTCTGGGAAATCTCCTGGCTTGGATGGTTTAACAGCAGAATTTTATAAATTGTCTTGGACTGATATTAGACGTTTGTTACATGAAGCTTTTCTAGAGTGTATCTCAGCAGTTAGCCTTTCTAACACAATGAGACAGGGGTTAATCACTTTAATCCCCAAACCTAATAAAAATACTTTATATTTGGATAATTGGAGACCAATTACTTTGTTATGCAAAGACTATAAAATTTTAGCTCACGTTTTTGTAGAGCGTCTAAACAGAGGACTGAAGGATTTAGTGGATGAGTGTCAGTCAGCATTTATTAAAGGAAGAAATATCCATAATCACATCAGGTTGGTAGAAGATTTATTGGATTATTGTGACCTTGTTGACCCAGATAGTTTAGTATTATTTCTAGATTTTTATAAAGCATTTGACACATTGGAGCATTCCTTTTTAATTAAAGCCCTGACATTTTTAGGATTTGGTGATAAATGTTGTAATATTATACAAATGTTTTATAATGATATCTATAGTTCAGTTTCCTTAAATCCAGGAATTACTCCCCGATTTGTAATTAAAAGGGGTATCCGACAAGGTTGTCCCATCTCGCCCAAACTGTTTATATTAGCTACTCAATTATTAACCATCCTCATAAAACATAGTCATGATATTCAAGGTATTTCTATTTTTGAAAAGCAATACAAAATTAGTCAGTTTGCAGATGATACTGCTTTACTTCTAAAAAACGATGCAGAGGTTGTTAAAGCTCTAAATAGGATTCAGTTATTTTCCAAAGCATCAGGCTTGAAGCTAAATATTTCCAAATGTGAAATCCTCCCCGTTCACCCGTGTCAGCACCAAACTATTGAAGCCATTAGGGTTGTTCATGAAGTGAAATATCTGGGTGTATTATTGTCTAAAAACACAATAAGGAGGGAAGAAGTCAACATTACAAACCGATTGTTTGATATAAAGAAAAGTTTAAGTCGCTGGTTGACAAGAGATTGGACTGTTTTTGGGAGAAATCTGTTAACCAAAGCAGAAGGCGTCTCTAAGATGATTTATCACTGCTATTCCTTATACATATCCCCTCCAAACATTAAGAGAGTTAACTCTATTATTTTTCAATTCATATGGAAAAACAAAACACATTATATCAAACGTTCCCAACTGGTCAAAAGTTATGATGATGGTGGCATCAATGCTCTAGATTTTGAAGCTATGGTCGGTACTTTCAGGATTAATTTTTTAAAAGCTCTTCTGGTTGATAGTGACTCCATGTGGTTTCATATTCCAAGATCCGTCTTTAAACATTTACGAGGCATAGACTTCCTTTTGAAATGTGATTTTGAAGTCAACAAGATTCCATTCATTTTGTCCAACTTCCATAAACAGGTTCTTCAGTTTTGGAAAATGATATTTAATCACAATTTTACCCCCCATGGATCAACATTATGGAATAAAAAAACAGTATTAGTTGGTAGGAAATCTATATTCAGACAGGATTGGTTTGACAGAAACATTCTTTTTGTTACAGATTTAACTGACAGTGATGGTAATTTATTGACTTTTTCTTCGTTCATAGATAAATACAGTCTCACCTGCAGCCTTAAAGAATTTTAAAAAGTATGTTGAGCTATTCCTGCTGCTTTGTATCATTTAATAAAGAACACTGTTTTTACTCCTCTTAAAACAATTAACTCATTACCAAAATTACAGATAAATGGATGTAATTTCTTAGATTTTAAACTAAATAACAATCTTTTGAACAACTGTTTAAAAGAAAGAATTTATCATGTCCATAATCGAGCCTCTTTTAGATCTCTTATTTCAACAGCCAATCTCTGTTAGTTAAAGCACACTCAAAGTATATTAAATGGCCTGTTCTGCCCAAAGTAAAAGAAACTCATTTCAAAATAATAAATATTATCCTGTCTCCGATTTTCTTCAAAGCAGATTTAAATTTGACGTGGAATCTTGCATTTTTTGTAACTCCAATGAGGAAACACTGGAACATTTGTTTTTTTCATGCGATTACTCCAAAGAGTTCTGGACTCAAATAAGGGATTGGATTAATTTACAACTGAATATTCCCCCTTTTGGTATTTCTGATGTCATGCTGTTTATGGAAAATATTGATGATTCCTTCTCAAATTTCATTAATATTATCTTACTTTTAGCAAAATACCATATTCACTGTTGCTAGTGGAGAGGTTCCAAGCCCTCCTTTTCCAGGTTTTATTAACGATTTTAAATTACATTGTTCCTCACTGAAAAGATTACAATCCTCGGTAGGTGTTAAAAAAATATCGAAACAAATTTCTTTGTGGCTTTTATTCTAGTTTCTGTCATGTGCTATCATTTGGCTCCTGTTTGTTACGTGAACCAACGGAGGAACCCAAGTGCAGGAAACGACGAGTCGGCGTAACGTAGTAAACAGGCTTTTAATGCCAAGAGCACACTTGAACATAAGCATGAACGAAAACGCTGCGACAACCACAGAACAAACAGGGCAACTTAAGAAGAGAACCTAATCAAAGAGAACATGAGCACCAGCTGTGAAAACACCGGGGACAGGTGAGGGAGGAGGAGCCAGCAGGAGGGTTGCAGCTGAGCAGCAGGGCCATCCATGACAGAACCCCCGTCCCTAAGTCCGGCTACCAGACGGACCCCGACGAGGCTGATCCGGATGGAGGCGATGGAACCTGGCGATCATCGAGGGGTCACAGATGTGACGTTCGGGCACCCACTGCCGATCTGCCGGACCGTAACCCTCCCAGTCGATCAGGTACTGAATACCCCGGCCGACCCTCCTGGAGGCGAGAATCTCCCGGATAGTGTAAACCGGACCACCGCCCACCATCCGCGGAGCAGGAGGAGGAGCGGGAGGAGGCTGCAGGGGGGAGTCCTGGGCAGGCTTCAACTTGCTGACGTGGAACACGGGATGCACCTTCATGGAGCGAGGCAGGTCCAGTCTTACAGCCACAGGATTAATGACACGGGTGATGGGAAACGGACCAATGTATCTGGGGTGCAGTTTCCTAGGACCACCCCGCAAACGGATGTCAGACGTGGACAGCCACACCCTGTCTCCCACCTTGTAGTCAGGAGCGGCAGATCTCCTACGGTTGGCCACCGTAGTTAAACGCTCCTGGTTCCTTAGGAGCTCCAGCCGGAACTTGCTCCAGGTGCGACGACACCTTCTCACGAACGCCGCCGGTCCCGAGGAGGATGCCAATTGCTCCTGGTGTGGAAACAAGGGTGGCTGAAAACCATAGGCGGCCTGAAAGGGAGAGTACCCCGTAGAGTTAACCAGGGAGTTATGGGCGTACTCAACCCATGGGAGTTGCGAAGACCAGGTTCTGGGGCTCCTCCCGCACATGGCATGCAGCGATGTCTCCAGGTCCTGATTGTACCTCTCTACCTGGCCGTTGGTCTGAGGATGGAATCCAGAACTCAGACTGACCTTGATCCCTAGGAGGTTGCAGAACTCCTTCCAAAAGGCGGCGATGAATTGTGGGCCCCGGTCCGATGTGATGTTCTGAGGAATTCCATGAAGGCGAAACAGGTGGCGCGAAACCAGGGTAGCCAGTTCCTTGGCTGAAGGGAGTCTCTGCAGGGGTATGGCGTTGGCCAACTTAGAAAACCGGTCAATGATTGTGAGAATAACCGTACTACCTTGTGAGTTAGGTAATCCGGTAATGAAGTCCATGGAAACGTGGGACCAAGGTCTAGACGGCACAGGTAGAGGGTGAAGTAGCCCAGCTGGGGGGGTCCTGGGGGTCTTGACGCTGGCACACACATGACAGGCTGACACAAAAGCCCGTATGTCAGAGGACATAGAGGGCCACCAGAAACGCTGGGCAATAAGGAACCCAGTCCTCGTAACACCAGGATGGCAGGCCAGTCTGGAAGAGTGCCCCCACTTTAACACCATGGTGCGAAGAGTTGAAGGCACATAGAGTCGGCCCTCCGGACAGCCCGCGGGGATGGAGGAAGGATCTGGGACGGATGCCTGTACCTTTTGCTCCAGCGACCAGCGGGTGGTCCCTAGCACCATGTGCGAGGGAAGTACAGGTGCGCCTTCAGCAGGTCTCTCCTCCTCCTCCAGTTGGTACTGACGGGAGAGTGCGTCCGGTTTAATGTTCTTACTCCCTGGTCGATAGGAGAGGGTGAAATCGAACCTGTCGAAGAACAGAGTCCACCTGGCCTGGCGGGGAGAGAGGCGTTTAGCAGACCGGATGTATTCAAGGTTCTTGTGGTCCGTCCAAACCAGAAACGGCTGCTCAGCCCCCTTCAACCAGTGGCGCCACTCCTCCAGGGCCACCTTCACAGCCAGCAGTTCTCTGTTCCCTATATCGTAATTTCTCTCCGCAGGAGTGAGCTTGCGGGAGAAATACGCGCAGGGATGAACTTTATTATCGGACGCCCTCTGTGACAACACAGCCCCCACACCTGACTCAGACGCATCCACCTCCACAATGAATTGTTTGGAGGGGTCAGGCTGAGTCAGTATAGGGGCTGCAGAGAAACGTCTCTTCAGCTCACAAAAAGCTTTCTCAGCTTCTTCGTCCCAAACAAAATGCATCTTATCAGACGTAATCCTATGAAGGGGTGCAGCAACGCCACTGAAACCTCTGATAAAACGCCTATAAAAATTGGCGAACCCCAAGAAGCGCTGAAGTTGCTTCCTACCAGAGGGAACCGGCCACTCCAGAACGGCCTGAACCTTGGAGTCATCCATCTGGACCTGGCCCGGAGAAACCACATACCCCAAGAACCGAGTCCGCGTAGTGTGGAATTCGCATTTCTCGGCCTTGCAGTAGAGGTGGTTCTCCAGGAGGCGCTGGAGGACGGCTCTGACGTGCTGCACATGTGAATCTAGGTCAGAAGAAAAAAATCAAAATATCGTCCAAGTACACAAACACAAATTTGTTCAGCATATCCTTCAAAACATCATTAATCAAGCATTGAAACACTGCCGGAGCATTTGTTAGTCCAAAGGGCATGACTAAATATTCAAAATGTCCGCTAGGAGTGTTAAAAGCAGTCTTCCACTCATCGCCCTCTCTCACACGAACCAGATGATATGCGTTCCTGAGATCCAGCCTAGAAAAAATACGTGCCCCGCTTAGCAGGTCAAACGCAGTATGCAGCAGAGGTAAGGGGTAGGTGTTACGCACAGTGATCTTGTTCAAACCCCTGTAGTCAATGCAGGGCCGCAGGCCCCCCATCCTTTTTGCCCACAAAAAAGAAACCCGCCCCAGCAGGCGAGGAGGAAGGTCTAATGAGCCCCGCCTGTAAACTCTCCCGCAGATACATGTCCATGGCCTCCCTTTCAGGCGGTGACAAGGGGTATATATGACCCTTAGGGGGTTGGGTCCCTGGCAGAAGGTTGATGGCACAGTCATAGGGGCGATGGGGAGGTAGAGATTTGGCACGAACCTTACAAAATACAGAACTTAAATCATGATACACGGATGGAACCTTACTAAGGTCTGGGGGATCCGGAGACCGCTGTACCTCAACAGAAACTCGGTCTGCAGCCGTAGAAAGACAGTTTAGTAGACAAAAGGGGCTCCAAGATAGAAACCGCCCTGTAGCCCAATCAATGTGCGGTTGATGCCTGCATAACCAGGGGAAGCCAAGAATTACAGGGGGTGAAAGAGCCTCAACAACATAAAAAGTCATAGTCTCCGTGTGGTTTCCCGAGACAGTCACTGAAACCATCACGGTGCGGTTAGAAACCTTGTGTATTACAGACCCGTTTATGGCATGGATCTCCAATGCTGGAGACAAAGGTTCGAGGGGTAACATAAGTCTCTCCACCACCTCCAGGGAGATCAGATCCCCATCCGAACCCGAGTCTATGAGAGTCTCAAACTCCTCCTGGGCCCCGGCGAATGCTACTAAGACACTGGTTGATGGACGAGAGGGCGAGGAAAAAACAGTATTGCGGCTCACCAGTTTCCTCATTGCTGGGGAGCCCTGGCGTTTCCCGGGCAATGACGCACCATGTGTCCAGACTGTCCACAGTAGAAACATAGACCCTCTCGCTGGCGGCGCCGACGTTCAGCCGTGGAGAGCCGGCCTGCTCCTAGCTGCATGGGCTCCGGGGGAGGGGTGGAAAACCGACGCGGAGGGCTGGATAGAAGCGGAGACGGCTCCTCCGGAAGCGATGGGCGGAGCCCGGGGTGACCGCGTCGCTCCCGACCTCGTTCCCTCATCCTCCGGTCGATGCGACCCGCCAAGTCGATCAGCTCCTACAGGTCCTCAGGAAGCTCCCTCGCCGCCAGCTCATCCTTCAGAGCGTCGGACAGCCCCCGAAGAAAAACGTCAGTAAGAGCCTCCTCCGGCCAGCGGGTACTGGCAGCCAAGGTCCGGAACTCCACCGCGTAGTCCGAGACGCTGCGGGGACCCTGTTGGAGGCTGAGAAGTTCCGAAGCGGCGGCTCGGTGAGGTGTGGTGGGGTCGAACACCGTTAGTAGCCGAGCAGAAAAGTCACGAAAGGAGCGTCTCAGCTCCGATCCGCGTTCCCACTCCGCCAGTCCCCATCGTTTGGCTCTTCCGGTGAGGTAGCTCAGAGCAAACGCCACCTTGCTCTGCTCGGAGGGGAATTCACATGGGTTAAATTCAAAGTGAAGACGACAGGAGGTGAGAAAAGCCCGACAGTCCTCAGCCGAGCCATCAAAAGACTCCGGATGACCCAGTCTGATCTGCCGAGTCGGGGATGAAGGTGTATGCTCCAGCTGAGAAAGGCGTGCGTGGAGCTGCTGCATACCAGACTTGACCTCCTGCATCTCCTTTCCGAAGACGAAGCCAGCCTCGGCGGAGGACCCAGGTAAGTGCCTCGAATCAGAAGTTCCTGCTGGGTTGGACATGGTCGCAGCGTAATGTTACGTGAACCAAGGGAGGAACCCAAGTGCAGGAACGACAACAAGTCGGCGTAACGTAGAAGCAGGCTTTTAATGCCAAGAGCACACTTGAACAAAACCATGAACGAAAACGCTGCGACAACCACAGAACAAACAGGGCAACTTAAGAAGAGAACCTAATCAAAGAGAACATGAGCACCAGCTGTGAAAACACCGGGGACAGGTGAGGGAGGAGGAGCCAGCAGGAGGGTTGCAGCTGAGCAGCAGGGCCATCCATGACACTGTTATTTTGTATTTTATTTTTGTAAGTGTTTTAACACTTTATGTTTATGACTGAGAGTATTTTCTACCCCCCTTAGTGTTTTTGTATTTTGTGGTGTATTCATCCTCTGGTGGAGTTTATATTTTTGTCTTTGAAAAGTTCAATAAAAAAAAAATTAAAAGAATAAAGTTTTATTTTGCCCCACAACCTAACCTGTATGTCTCGTTTGTTCATTCTGAGGTGTGATTTGCTGTGTTATCTGTCTGTATAATGATCCATCCAATCAGAGATGAGTGGGCGTGTCTCAGAGGAAGGATGGAAAAATCTTTTCACAGACGGGCAGAGAGAGTCAGACCTTTGTGAGGAGCGTAGCTGACGCTGAATGCTTGTTTGCTACGATGTTTTTCAGAGTCAACTTTCTGTTTAGAATTGGGGAAACCGTCGTCATGTAAGCAATGATTTTTTTCTAGATGTGTTTAAACTGCTCGTTTTTTTATTACAATATATGCAGCAAAGTGCTAATGGCGACTAGCTTTAGCATGTCGTTAACTAAACGTTAAGTGTGACGTGTTGTGTTACTTTTTCACTATATATGCTAGGTAAAAACAACCCAAAAAAGCGTTCAAAGTTCTAAAGGGACTTTTATGAAATTGACCATAGACGGGTCTTTTTTGGTCTCTGTGGAAGACCGAGCACACCGTGCCGCTCGTCTGAGCCGATTCCAACCCCCAGGCCTCAAGAGATTCCCGCCTCTTCTTCCTCTGTCCCGCACAGTCAGATTATACCGCAGAGCACTTTACCCGCCAACAGTTGCCCTGACCATCAGCTACGTGAGTACCTGTACGTTGTATGTCCCTTGTCGTACCGCGGTCAAGTGAGCCGCGGTCTCGCTAGCCGTCACTGACTTTTTGCATGCGCGTTTACATCATAGTTTACGGTGCACACCGCCAGTGAGCTGAAAAGACGGTATAAAGCGCTAATATCACCCATGTCACAGTTACTCATTATCAAATAACATGTACTGTGCTCAGAAATCAATGAGAGATATTGCAGCTCTATATTGTCATTTGATGTACAGATTTATTCATTTATATTGCATGTCTGACCATTCTATAATGAACTACCAAGAACAATGTGTTTGTTTGAAATATATGCAATCAAACAGATTCTTTTTTTTTTTCTTTTTTCCTCTTTTAACTTGTCCTGTCCAACAGCTGGGCAGACAGATGAGAGCTGAGGGCCTCTTGTGGTGGACATATTTTACTTTAACAAGAGGGGTTATTAATATTCAGACAAACCAAAGGTATGTCTGAATAAACCCCTTTTGTAATTGAGGCCAAACTTTATTAATTTCAAACATGTTTGAAGATCTTTGGTGTTGGACCGGACGGAAAAGGAAAGAGGGGAAGAAGAGAGAGGGACGTTAGAGAGAGGGGGGGAAGGAGGGTGATAATAGGAGGGGAAGGGGAATAAGACCATGAAGCAGCATAAAGCAACAAGTTTACTGGTTGTTAATCACCATGGTAAGCCTCAAATGCAGTACAAAAAGGGCGGAGCCTGTCCACACACACACCCAAGTGTCAAACACACCTGCTAGCTGCAAAAATGTCCATCTGTCGACATGTACACAAAACAGATAGTGCTCACACGCATACTTATGCCTTAAAACCAACTAGTGTGAAACATTTCAGTCATTCAGTCACGCAAACCGCCAGTGCAAAGGTGAGCCAACACCCGTGCTCAGGTGAGTGCTCATGTTCTTCTAAAATGGATGGTGGTATGTGTAAAGAAGGAGGGAGAGCGCCCAGCCATCCCCACCCCAAGACCCCCACCGCAGCAGCAGCGGCAGCCGGAATCCCCCCAACGCC
>JAUDJI010000463.1:0-14010 GCA_037389245.1 Oryzias sinensis | reverse complement strand
TTTTTTCCCCGGGGTTCCCCCTTCCTGGGCGGGGGCGGCGGGCCCCTGCCTCGCTCCTCCCTGGACCAACCGTGGGCCGGGCGGATGGCTGCCTGGAGTGCGGAGCGGGTCTCCCTTGGGGGGTCCTGGCTCGTACCTGGGGTTGGGGCGGGGGGATGCCCGGAACTCCTGGGTGGTGGTGGGGTGATCGTCTGGGGCTGTGGGCGTCCTTCTCCGGTGGGGCCCTGCGTTGGGCTCTCCCGGCGCGGCGGGGGGGCTGCTCTCCTGGTTGGGCTGGGGCAGCGCTCTCTTTCCCTCCGTGCCTCCCTGCTCTCTGGCTCTGGGGGCCTTGCGGCGGTCCTGCTGGCCCTGACCTGGGTGGCAGGCTTGGTCGCCCGGGCGGCGGTTGTTCCCTGCCGGTTCCCGTGTGGCGTTGGAGGGATTCCGGCTGCCGCTGCTGCTGCGGTGGGGGTCTTGGGGTGGGGATGGCTGGGCACTCTCCCTCCTTCTTTTCACGTTCCACCATCCATTTTAGAAGAACATAAACACTCACCTGAGCACAGGTGTTAGCTCACCTTTGCACTAACAGTTTGCATGACTGAATGACTGAAATATTTCACACTAGTTGGTTTTAAGGCATAAGTATGCGTGTGAACACTATCTGTTTTGTGTACATGTTGACATGTGGACATTTTTGCAGCTAACAGGTGTGTTGATAACATTTGAGTGTGTGTGTGGACAGGCTCTGCCCTTTTTGTACTACATTTGAACCTTACCATAATGATTAACAACCAGTAAACTTGTTGCTTTATGCTGCTTCATGGTCCTATCCCCCTTCCCCTCCTATTATCACCTTCCTACCCCCCCTCTCTCTAACGTCCCTCTCTCTTCTTCCCCTCTTTCCTTTTCCGTCCGGTCCAACACCAAAGATTTTCAAACATGATTGAAAAAGGGGTTTATTCAGACATACCTTTGGTTTGTCTGAAGATTTATAACCCCTCTTGTTAAAGTAAAATATGTCCAACACAAGAGGCCCTCAGCTCTCATCTGTCTGCCCAGCTGTTGGACAGGACAAGTTAAAAAAAAAAAAAAAAAGGAAGATCTCCAGAGCGACGAGGCAGTAGGCAGGCGGCTAGACGTGGAACCAGAGCTGACCATGGAAACCAGGTGAGTACCCGAGGACGAGTAACCCTGTGGGCGAGGCATAGCAAAATTAGCGAAGGCAAGAGACAAGAAACGAGATCATAAAGTACACCAGGCTATGCACCGTTGAGGAACAACGAACTGGCGTCCAATACTGGTGAGGGATCTCCTTAAGAAACGGCTGTTGATGAGATGAGTGGAGTCAGCTGATCACGTCCGGAAGGAGCAGAAGAAGCAGGGGGATGAGTCTGACAGAGGCACCATGACACACTCTTTTTAGTTGCTTCTCCATATCTATTCCCATTATTTGTGGCCAGTTGCTCAGTGCCCTCTGCTCCATCGTAACTTCATCTGAATGACAAAAACAAAAAAATTATTTAATATGGTATTTTAGGAGAAGATACCAGTAATATTAGACAGTATGTTTTCTAAAATTATAAGTTTACACACTTACCACTAATTCTACTTTCATTATTATCTAAGCTCTGGCTAGCTGGTGTGCTGCATCTGGCCTCTTCCTCCTCAAATCCAACAACTACGCTTTGTAAGGTTGTTTGACAATGGTCTGGTGCCCATCAAGTCGTCCATTCCCCGATAATATGGAAAACTTGAAGCGGTCAACCCTGCTTCTGCTGTTATAGTTTTGAGCTTTGTAGCAGTCTTCAAACTTTTCCAATGGATTTTTTTTCTGCTCAATCGAACGATTCCAACTTCCTTTAAGCACTCACGAACCTGAATGAATAATTTAGTGTTCCTAGACTTCCTACTGTCTAGTCTCTCTATAATTTTTAGATCTTATAAATTTTCCAGCAAAAATTTTGTGTCCGAAAAAGACCATTTTTTTTCTGCCCCGCCATATTTTCATCCAGCTCCCGTAACGGCTACGTGAAGTATGTTTACGCTTGGCATTAAATACGACCACAGTAGTAACCCACAATCGGAAGTAATGTTTTAATACACCACAGTTGGTTCAACAATTGGCATAACCCACCTATCTCCATTGGAAATAAGTCTGATCGGGGCAGACAATTCTAAATGGTGTGTTTATATGACACATTTTTCTTCTGATTAGGCATTCATTCTGATTACTTTTGTCCATGTAAAAGCATCTATTTTAAAAAAAAGCAGCGTGATAAATATTAGTAGTCATTACCAGAACCCAAAAACCTGCAGTAGAGGGCGCTGATGCTGTACTATCACGAGAACCAACAAGACGGGTGTGGTGAGTCAACTTGGCGGCGCATAAGCAGTTGAACAAACATTTTTGATCTTGTTTCATTATTCTGCCATGTTAAAATAATTCCAGCAAACTAACATAACCTGATTTGATTAATTTATTGATTTATTTCAAGCATTGTAATCAAAACAATAAAGAATATACACATATTTATCAATTTAATTCAATTCAATTTTATTTGTATAGCCCAAAATCACAACAACAGTCGTCTCAATGGGCTTCGAAGTAAAACATGAACTCAAAAGGATCACAAATACAAAGAGTTCAATAGGAATATAGTAAAATGAACTAACAAACTGACTAAGCTATACTGGCATCCCTGCCCTTAGACCCCCCTTCACTGTAAGGAAAACCCCCAAAAAAAACAGATTCCGGAAAAAACAAAGAAACCTCAGGGGTGCCCACATGAAGGAGGGCTCCTCCCCCAGGACCGACAGGCGATTTACCAGAACTCATAGAGAAGAATTAACTTATCTAAGTCTACAACTACATAGACAAAGTCCAGCAGACGAGCTTCATCCAGCCGTGGTTGGGGGGACAGTCAAAGGAGTGAGTCGAGCCGGAGACAGGAACCACAGCCAGGTGTAGGAGCAGGAGCAGAGACGAGGTACTCGGTCAGGTACAGAGCAGAGACGAGCCAGAGCTGAGCCAGAGGCAGGATCCACAGCCAGGTGAAGGAGCAGGAGCAAAGGCGAGTTAGAGGGTCAGGAACTGGAGCACGGATGAACCAACTGGAGTCTGGAAGCACTCCCACTCCCCAGGAGGGGAGAGGAAAAGAGAAACAATACATGAATCGCACTGTACCAAACAGAGGCATGGAGAACTAAATAATGAATGATGATCAAAAATAGAGGAGAGGAAGGATAGAAGTAGAAAAGAAAAGAGGACAGAACCCCGGAGCACCATAGTTACCCCAGCTTCAACTTCTAGCAGCCTTTTAAAACAAATAGTTATTGTTATTAAGTTTAATTTAAACAAATTAATATCACGTTAAATAATCTCTGAATACTAACTAGTCTGACAATAAGCCTGTCCACAGAGGAATGTTTTCAGTCTAACTTTAAATGTAGAAACTGAGTCGGCCTCTCTTCCATGAGCTGGGAGTTTATTCCATAAGACAGGGGCTTGGTGGCTAAACGCTCTACCTCCAACCGTACTTTTACTAATTCTAGGAACCACAAGCAGTCCTGCATTTTGCGAGCGAAGTGTTCTGATTGGATGGTAAGGGACTATGAGGTCCTTAATATAGGACGGGGCCATTCCATGTAAGGCCTTATAAGTTAACAGGAGGATCTTGAACTTGATTCTGGAATCAACTGGGAGCCAATGGAGCGAAACTAACACAGGAGTGATGTGATCTCTTCTGCTAGTTCCAGCTAACAATCTAGCTGCTGCGTTCTGAACAAGCTGGAGACTTCTTAAGGAACTCTTAGGACACGCTGCTAACAAGGAGTTACAGTAATCCAGCCTCCACGTAACAAATGCATGGATGAGTTTTTCAGCATCACTCTTAGAAAGTATATTTCTGATCTTAGCAATATTCCACAGGTGAAAAAAGGCAGTTCTACACGCCTGAGATATGTGAGCCTTAAATGATAAATCCTGGTCAAATAAAACCCCAAGGTTTCTAACTGTGGAATTGGGGGCTATACTTATGCCATCCAGGGAGACTATCTGAGCAGACAGAGCATCTCTGAGGTTTTTAGGTCCAAGTATAATGACCTCAGTTTTTTCTGGGTTCAAGAGGAGGTAATTAATTGTCATCCAGGTCTTGATGTCACTGATGCAGGCGTTCAGTTTCTCTATCTGGTCATTCTGGTCAGCCTTCATGGATCATCTGCATAACAATGAAAATTAATGCTGTGTTTCCTGATTATGTTTCCTAGGGGTAGCCTATAAAGCGTAAACAGGATCGGTCCCAAGACTGAGCCCTGTGGGACTCCATAGTTGACTCGAGTGCACTGAAGGCAAGGCAAGGCAAGGCAAGTTTATTTGTATAGCGCAATTCGTACACAAAGTAATTCAAGGTGCTTCACAAAACAGAAAAATGCATTAAAATCACAATCCATCATAGAAATAATCAACGTAACATTTACTTTAAAAGAAAAGAAAAAATTTGAAAATTGATTTAAAAATAAAAGAAGGAAAGGAAAGAAAAGTGCAGATAGGACCTTTCAGTCATATACACGGCTAAACAGAAATGTTTTAAGTCTAGATTTGAACATGAACACAGAAGAGGCCTGTCTTACGACTTCAGGGAGGCTGTTCCAGATTTTACCTGCAGAATATTGAAACGCTGATTCCCCTTGTTTAGTTCTGACTCTGGGAATCAACAGGAGGCCGGCCCCTGAGGTCCTCAGAGTACGAGATGATTCATATGGCACTAACATGTCAGATGTACTTTGGTGCTCGGCCATGGAGAGACTTGTACACAAGCAGAGCTGCTTTGAAGTCTATTCTTTGAGGTACAGGGAGCCAGAGACCTGAGCACAGGACTAATGTGATCATACTTCCTGGTTCTGGTCAGGACTCGAGCAGCAGCATTCTGGATGTACTGAAGCTGTTTTACCGCTCGTTTGGAGAGGCCGGTGAGCAGGCCGTTACAGTAGTCTAACCTACTGGAGACAAATAAGTATCTCCAGGTCTGGCTTTGACACTATGTTTTTGATTTTGGCAATGTTTTTCAGATGGTAAAATGACGCTGATGTTACTGACTTGATATGGCTGTTAAAGTTCAGGTCAGAGTCCATGATTACCCCTAGATTTCTGACTTGATTTGAGGGTTTAAGAGACAGAGACTGAAAGTAGCTGCTGACACTTTCTCTGTGTTTCTGTGGGCCAAAAATAATAACTTCGGTCTTGTTTGAGTTTAGCTGGAGAAAGTTGTTCTGCATCCACGCACTGATCTGTTGGAGGCAGTGGCTGAGTGAATCCACCGGCCCATATTCACCTGCTGTCAGTGACACATAGATCTGAGTATCATCTGCATAGTTGTGATGAGATATGTTATTACTGCGTATTAACTGCCCTAGTGGCAGCATGTAGAGGTTGAACAGAAGGGGTCCCAGGATCGATCCCTGGGGCACACCACAAGTCAAGGCCATGTAGTCTGAGACACAACTCCCAATTTCAACAAAATATTTCCTGTCTTCTAGATAAGACTTGATCCAACTTAGGGCAGATCCAGAGATGCCAACCCAGTCTTGGAGTCTGTGCAGAAGGATCCCATGATCAACAGTATCAAAGGCAGCACTCAGGTCTAGCAGGATTAAGACAGAGACTTTGCCATCATCAGTGTTCAGGCGGATGTCGTTGGTTACCTTGATAAGAGCAGTTTCTGTGCTATGATGGGGTCTAAAACCTGACTGGAAAACATCAAATGAATTGTTTAATAAATAAATAAATCAATGAGCTGTTGGTAGACAACTTTTTAAAGGACTTTTCCTAAAAATGGCAGATTAGAGATAGGTCTGTAATTATTCAGTACAGTGGGATCAAGACCGCTCTTCTTCAGGAGAGGTTTAATGACTGCAGTTTTTAAAGCCTCTGGAAATATTCCAGATTGAAGAGACATGTTAACTATTTGAGTAATTGATGGCAACACACTGTTCAGGACAGACTTTAGAAATCTAGTGGGTAACACATCAAGGCAGCATGTAGACGAGCTCTGACGGGTGATGGTCTCTTGGACAGTTTGGTCAGTGACAGGTACAAAGTGAGTCAGCTTAGAGTGAGTAGGTGGCCGTTCGATAGTTATATGTGTTGTGGAGTTGATGGCTTTTTTAATGCCCTGAACCTTGAAACTTATTACATTTCATTTCACTGAGAGGAATGTCCATTTACAGTAACGAACTGATATCTATCGGACAGATAGGATTTAAACCACTGGAGAGCAGATCCTCTGATCCCTATGTCCTGCTCTAATCTATGGAGTAAAATACTGTGGTTGATAGTGTAAAAAACAAGGTAAAATAGGTAAAATAGGTCGGAGCAGTCGCGACGGCTGCCCACCTCACCGGCGCCATCAGGTGAATCTTCATCTTAGACATGTAGGGCCCTTAGTAGGGGGGGTGCTTGGACATAACTGCCAGCAAGCAGCAGATGTCCCCTAGCACTGTACCCGCCAATTTTAACCGCACCTTAGACATTCAGGGCCCCTTGGTGGGGAGGGTGAGGGGACATCACTGTGAGTAATCAGGAAATGTCCCCACAGTGCCCTACCCGCCAATAAATTTTAACTGCACCCCCTTAGTACACACACCCCTCCCGCTTCAAAATATACATTCCAACAGGAACAAACACACATGCACACACACACCCTCACAAACACACATACATGCACACACATTTGCAAGGAAGGTAGGACCTAGGACCATCTGTCCCCTACCCCTTTCTGGTGGGGGGTAAGGGGCCCCTGGCAATGGTGGCCGTGTCTCCTGGGTGCCGGTTTCCTGGCCCCGGTGGTGCTCTCTCCGCGGGGTGGGGGGTTCATATTACACCTGAGCCGGGGGTGTCCGTGGCCCTGGGGGGTGGGTTCTGGTACTTTCCCCTGAGCGCTGGGCCCCGCCAAATTTCCAACTGCTACTTCATGGTCTTATCCCCCCTCCTTATTATCACACTCCTACCCCCTGTAGGAAAGAAATCTTCGCTTTTCAGTACTTTCCTTACATGCGTGTTCAGTAGTTGAGAGTGGTAAAGCAAACAAGGATTCAACCAGATTAGAAATACACAAAGTTTATTTCCCTGACAATAGTTCTAGAGCAGTGTTTTTCAACCTTTTTTGAGCCACGGCACACTTTAACCTTGACAAAAATCCCGCGGCACACCAGCATCCCAAAAAAAAAAAACAGAAACTCATAGTCTACAGCCCCCCCCCCCCAATCTGACGTGCATTTTTGTGAGGTAACCCTAACCCTTGTATCTGTAACAAATGACATCATCAATGCCCTAGACAAGAAATTGCACTGTGCAGCCCTATTTGTGGACTTATCTAAAGCCTTTGATTCTGTAAACCATCAGCTTCTACTACAAAAGCTAAGTCTTATTGGTATAGGTGATTCTGCTATTGGGTGGTTTAGAAACTATCTCTCACAGAGAGCCCAGTGTGTGATTGTTGAAGATGTAAAATCAGACTTCATGAACATCAATAGTGGAGTCCCACAGGGATCTCTCTTAGCTCCTATCCTGTTCACCATCTTTATAAATGACCTGGGTAGTCATTTGCCAAATGTTAAATCCCATCTTTATGCAGATGATACCATCATTTACACAGTTGCTTCTTCAGTCCATCTTGCTGTAGACGAGCTTCAGGAAGCCTTCAATAAACTTCAGTATTTTCTTCATGAATTACAGTTGACCCTAAATGCTAAAAAGACACAATTCATGATATTTTCCAGGTCTCGTTCACATGATGTACTAAAGGCTGATATTCATACTTTGGAAGGGGTGGAAATTGAAAAAGTGTCCTCATATAAATATCTGGGTGTGTGGATTGATGACAAACTATCTTTTACCTCTCACACTGACCACTTGCTAAAAAAGCTAAAAGCACTTCTGGGTTTTTACTACAGAAATAAATCTTGTCTAAGCCCAGGTGTGAGGAAAAGACTCGTTCAGAGCACTTTCCTCCCAATTTTGGATTATGGGGACATTCTGTATATGAATGCTGCTTCGTCAACTCTCCGTAGTCTGGACACAGTTTACCACAGTGCCCTACGTTTTATCACAAACTCTGCATACAGAACCCACCATGGTGAACTGTACTCTCTGCTCTCTTGGTCTTCACTCAAAGTCAGGCGACAGAAACACTGGCTAATATTCACCTATAAGGCCATTCTCGGCAAACTACCTCAATATCTGTGCCGTCTTCTTTCTCCTGTTAACAACATATATAACTCTCGTTCCTCACTCAAATTGCTTCTTTATGTCCCTAGATTCCTCAGTGAATTAGGAAAAACAGCCTTTTCCATTGCTGCTCCGCTTTCCTGGAATAATATTCAAAACTCTCTGCATTTAAGTGACCTTATTCCCTTGAATTGTTTTAAAGCAAAACTTTCTGAGCTTTTAAAAGAAACATGCACATGTCACCCTTGACCTTTCTGTACCACTTTTAATTAACCTATTAGTCATTGTCCTACTGTTCATCTCAATTTTAATTGCATTTTATTGTATTTTGTAATGTATTTTTATATTTCAGTTGTTTTAACTGTATTTTATTTTGTATTGATGCCTTTTGGCCCAGGTCTTCCTTGAAAAAGAGATGCAGTCTCAATGGAACTTCCTGGTAAAATAAAATAAAATAAAATAAAGTAAAAAAAATGACCAGAAGTTGGCCAATGGTTGTGTTCTACAACATGATTGATGTGTTTGCATAAAATGCATTTTTGCTGTGGACTCGTATTGACGAATGGTGGAACGCAACCAAAAAATATATACAGAGAATCTTTCTTGAGGAGCTGGGTCCCTTGTCAACACGCACATTGAGCGAAGAGATCGTGTGCCCCGAGATCCAGTAGCTGCGGCCTTGTTCAGACAGCTTCAGAGCTTCTCTAGTACTCCGTCCACACTACAAAGACCATGCACATCAGCCTCCTCATCCTCATCCATGCACATCCTCCTCAGCCAGCTTAGCCTCAACACCTACTACATCAGCAACAACCTCCCCACTCAGGCCACCTGACTCTAAAAGGAAGAGGTGTCAGGTCTGCCCAAGCAGTAAGGACAGAAAGACAAATACACCATTCTTCACCTGCAAGAAATATCTCTGCAAAAAACACTCTAAATGTGTCACGTTTTGCCACGCATGCATCTGAATACATACGACTTCTTGCACGTACTAAGTATTACATGGTTTTAGTTGATTTATTGTTTTTTTATTGCGTAAACTTGTATTTACGCAATAAACAATTGCCGGGTGAACCCGACGTCCGGACCTAGGTCACAGGACAGGAGGGCTTAGCTGTACCAGGCGGCAGCCATGGGGGCGCCAGATACCGAGACAAGGGCCAAGGACAAGGCCAGGGCCCGAGAACCCATGAGCCACCACCACCTGGCCGGTGCCCTGTCTCCGCAAGCCAGCGCCGGCACCTGACTTGAGCAACTCAAAGATCACCGCGCACTCACAGCTCCACCTCCCATAACCCTACCCACTACAACCCTCTTCACCCGCCATATTATCCGACCCCTCCTCCCAAACCCCTCCACTGCCCTCCCCACTCTGTGATGGGGAGGGAAAGCCCCAGAGGATCCCAGTGAGCCCGCCCCAGCTCTGTCCCTGCCATGCACTCTCACACCCATACTCACAATCTCCTGGTTGAGCCCCACCCCCCGTCGCCAAGCAGTAACCCCCTCCGGGTGACTGACCCCCCAGCGGCGCACTCCCGACCACCACCGCAGCTGACAGCATACCCACAAGCCCAGCCGCTCTGAGAGGACCAGTCGGGCGAGGACCGGCCGCCCCTCCCAGACTCCATCCATGTATGGTGGTGTGGGTGTGCTGTGTGAGTTCTGCAGGTAAAATAGGAGGTCTCTAGTGTGGGGGGTCCCACTGCTTCCATGCTGCAGAGCCCTCCCACTCCGGGGTCCCTCCGTGTGTGGTGTGTATTTGCTGTGTGTGTGTTGCTAACATGCAGTGTGTGTGTCTGAATTGTAACTTAAAATTGTGGGGTGGGCCAGTGAAAGATGAGCACGGATGTTTCACTGTGCCCCCCTCCACCAGACCATCCCCACAAGGCCCTAGATCAGGGGTCGGGAACCTTTTTGGCCGAGAGAGCCATAAACGCCACATATTTTTAAATGTAATTTCGAAAGAGCCATACAATAATGTAATGTCCCTTTCCCACACTGAGGCATGGAGACTTGACCTCTTTTAGTGTTCTTTATTCTGGTCACTGTAGAGTGCAACAAACGCCGTACAATTAATTCAGCAACTCTTGAATCTCTCCCTCCGAGACAAGAGCGCATCTCCCAACTTTAGATTTCTTCACTGCCGCCAAATATACCTTATTTGGCCAATAGCTGAACCCCATTCACTGCGCAAAAGCCCCCAGAATCAGGAGATATATTTGTCTGGATATCCTCAGACATACCCCATATCTGGTGATATCTACGGTGGATACTCTCCGGACATGACTGTTTCTAAGTTCATGTCCGGAGCATATCAACTCTGAGTATGGGACACTTTTATTCTAATAGAATCTGGAGATGAGATTCTCTCCAGATATGAGATGCATCATAGTGATATCCAAGGTCAGGATATTTCCAGATTTCATCCATGTCAAATCTGTTGATATCTGATGTCCGTATACCCGTATACCTGTCCAAATCATATCTGAAGATTTGGAACATATGGCCATCAGGCATATCTGAAGAACCAACACCATTGATATCCGAGGTCAGGATATTTCCAGATTCTATCCATGTCATATCTGTTGATATCCGTATACTAGTTATATCTAAAGTTAGGATTTGGAACATATGGCCAGCAGGCATATCTGGAGAACAAACACTAGTGATGTAAGTCAGGATATTTTAAGATACCGGTCATCTCAAAAATATATAAGAAATAAAAGGTGACAGAAAACTGGTATTACTCAAAAATATTTTAATACAAAATAAATAAATAAGTCAAACACCACAGACAAACAGGCATCATTTTTTTCTCTTCTGCCAGATAGCAGCTCTTGACTGGTGGTGGGTTTCTTTCAGTAAAGCCAGCTGAGTGTCTAATGCGTAATTTTGGCTCAATTCCACTCCTCCAGTTTTCATCCCAGGCTTTTTGGTATTTCAGCATCACCCTGGTTAGCCTAGTGGAGCGCCACTTTGGCGAGGCTTGATAAGATGGTTTGTCCTCGTCACTTTCCTCGTCGCTGACATAGTTTGCATTAGCTCCTTTTATATATGGCAGATCCTCTAGATTGAGAATCTTCTCAGCAATTCTGACCCTCTTTTGGAAGAGCTGTGGACCAACAGAAAAGGAAAATATTATTTTAATTAGAGGAAACAACATACACACACATACACAGTTCAACTGGACCATGCATGACCTGAGTAAATGAAACAAGGTCACAAATAGGACAACTCACCTGATCATGTTGACTGGTCCTCCTTTTGACCCCCTTCTTGCTTCCATCTCCATTCTCTCTCTTTGCACTTGAGACGGTCAATAGCTCGATTGAAACCTCCTAGTCGATGGAAATATGAAATGTACAGAAGATGAGGTCAACATATTGCAAACATGTTTCCAAAGTGGAATATTCAAAATGTGCCATGCAGACTGTCACAGTGGCTTATCTTAATTATCCATTGTCAATGCTATATCGTTATTGTAACTTAGTGTTTGGTCTTAAGACATGGAAACACTAAATGAGCTATCACACTAATACAATTGCAATCCTATTCAAAAAATCTCTGAAAAGAAAGTAACACTGAATACTGGACATTGAGTCTCTCACATTATCTCTAACTTATTGCGAGTTGTGTAAATCCAATTTCATGTGCTTACTTCTAACTTGGTGGAAACTCCAATTTGGTTCCACATCTTTCACTGCTTCCATCATCTCCTCATTGTGCGGTGTTCTGAAGCTAAAAAAAAGACAATATTTTATAACTGACTGGAGTTCTTGTCAAGTTTCCTAAAACAGTAGTGAGAAAGAAACATACTTGTCATCTGCCCGGACCTTCCACTGGAGCTGCTCTCCGAGGTTCTTGTGTATGTGATGGACAAGAATCTGAAAAGAATCTGGAATTAACTTTTGATACTTGATGAAATTTTGCTATGAAAACTCCTGAAACAGTGTTGCGTCTATTTTACTGATATAGTATTATGTTTTAAAGCATATGAATGACTTTTAAAAGTAACATAATTTGCATATATTTCAGATGCTGCATTTGCCATGTTGATTTCTAAAGTTATTTTTGACGTAGTACTTAAGTAATTTCATCTTTGGCACATGCTTTATTGATACCTTATGATTCTTAATTCTGTCTGATAAAACCTAGGAACCGGATATTGATAAATCATGAAATAAAATGGTTATAGTATAACGGGGTGGGATTATATAAGTTCGCTTCTTTCCACTCCCTTTCAAGCAATTTTTATTAATTATGTCTAATTATCCTAAGTTTGATTAGTTACTGTATGAATGTATAACTGATGATTATATTGCTTTTGTGTATTACTCCTATTTGATTGCTTGAAATAAACCATTTCAAATCAAATCAAATCAAATCAAAAGGAAGAGGAAGTCTGTTAGGTTACAGTAACATTGCTGTTCTGGCCAATGTTCTAGAATACAGGCACCTGCCCAACACAAAAACCCCCAACGGTCGAGAGGCAAATTCAAGAACGCATGTAACTTAAGTTATAACCCCAAAGGAAGATCCGCCAACATTTTCCGACCACGGTCAGAGAGAGAAAGGTCGTCGTAGAAAAGGTTCAACAAAGGCTAAACATGAACAACCATTTTTAAAGTGCTAAAAAAAAGTGAACACGTGTTTGTCTGTTTGGCTGCTTAAGTGAATCGTGCTGCTGCTTTTATTTGTCTGTCTTCGTGTTGCGTGACCGGAACACCAACATGTTAACCGTGTCAGCTACCAGTGAGGATCTTAAGGGGTGACGATGTTTCCTGCCGCGCTGAATTCACGCTCCCATGGAGAGCTCGTAGCACATACAGACGTACATTTTCCTGCCACTTTTGACAGAAGTGCAGAGACATCAGGGCGCCTGCGCTCCACCCTCGCCCCGCAGGCTGCTCGCCTCTCCTTTCCCTCCTCTGGCGCCCCCAGCGAGAGGGGAGCCGACGTTCGGACCCCGTGCGCAGCTGCCGGTGGACCCCCGTGTCTCCGTGCTGCCCGCGCTAAACAGGCCCCACGGCGGTGGGGGGGGGGACGTCTGCCGCTCCAGCCGGGCAATCGGGAGGGAGTGACGCTACGGGAGCCCAACACGTAGAACCTAAAAGAAACCTAATTGACATAGTGCCCAGGGTGTCCAACATTTGTCCATAACCGCACGAGAATACACAATAATTAGCAAAGATGAATATGTTTATAGTTCAAATCACACACCATATGCAGTCCTGTAACTTCAAATAAATAAATAAAGTGTGGGTCCTTGGTGATGCCGTCCCGCGGGTGATGCGGTTTTACGGTCTGACACCGAATCCCAGGAGAAGCTACTAGGCTGCGCGGATGATCCATACGGATCACAGGCCCCGGTTCTGCACAGACGTGTGCCGCGGATCCCCCCCCCTCCCCCCCCTCCACGCACTTCATTTGATCTGTACGGTCACGTCCTCTGCTGTTTACCGTGTTAAAGTCGCTGCTCGACGTTTGTCCGTTAGGTGATGACATGTTTCTGGGTTACTTGAAGTTTTATACAAAAGGGTAGTTTTTCAGCACAAAATATTTTTACACACTTTAGATACATAAAGAAACTTCGAGGGGGGGGGGTCGTATCCTGTGTCCTTGTAGCTTCTTGGTTTTTTCCACGTCGTCCAGCCTCTGTGATTATGTTTCACTCGCTTCAGATGAAGACTCTTTTCCTGAAAAAAGGGAAGGAAGGATGTGGTTTATTTTTGCTATTTAAAATAGCCCCCGGAATTGGTTAATATAACCCCGTAGCCTCCAAGCCCCGAATAAACATGCCCTTTAAT
>JAUDJI010000462.1:0-14012 GCA_037389245.1 Oryzias sinensis | reverse complement strand
AATAGAGCAAGCTCCACCTTCACATCCGTTGTTCAAAAAAGACATTTTGGATCGGTCGAGGCCCGGGTTAACAACGACCGCCACCGATGCTGTTAACCTACAGGGTGTCGGTGGAAATTTGACTACTGTTGGTCGAAGAAAGAGTGGAGGCAGAAGGATCCGTGGCCAGAGAGAGAAGGGAAAAGGTAGGAGCATAGGTTTGAGAATAGGGACTCTTAACGTTGGCACAATGACAGGGAAAGGCAGAGAGCTGGCAGACATGATGGAGAGAAGGAAGGTAGATGTACTGTGTGTGCAGGAGACAAGATGGAAGTGCAGCAAGGCACGTAGTATTGGAGGAGGATACAAACTGTTCTATCATGGTGTTGATAGGAAGAGAAACAGGGTAGGAGTGATTCTGAAGGGGGAGTTTGTAAACAGTGTTCTAGAGATGAAAAGAGTCTCAGACAGGATGATGAGCCTAAAGTTAGAAATTAAAGGGGTGATGGTGAATATGCGCCACAGGTTGGGTGTGAGTTAGAAGTGAAGGAGAGATTCTGGAGTGAGTTGGATGAGGTCATAGAGAGTTTTCCCAGAGGAGAAAGAGTTGTTATTGGAGCAGACTTTAATGGGCATGTTGGTGAGGGCAACAGAGGTGATGAGGAGGTGATGGGCAGGTTTGGTGTTAAGGAAAGGAATCTGGAGGGACAGATGGTGGTGGATTTTGCGAAGAGGATGGAAATGGCTGTAGTCAACACTTACTTCCAGAAGAAAGAGGAACATAGACTGACATACAGAAGTGGAGGGCCCCTTGGTGGTCTCTGAAAACAAACTAGCCTTCAACTAAACCTGCTCCGGACCAGGTTATGTTCAGAGCATGAGTTGCCATGGTAACTTGACCTACCCTGAAACATACCTCCATTTCTGGAACCAATGTGTGAGCCATGTGAAGCTGGGATTTGAGGTGGGTTACCAAGTCCCACCTATTAACAGGCGTCCATGAGTCCAGTGTCCTGCTTTCTTGTCTTTAGAGAGACTGATCAAGTCTCTCAATGATTGAGATGATCAGTGATTTTTCATCTAGGTATGGCACAAACCTGATCCTGATGGACTAGGGGGGTATTCCAGGAGCAGGCTATGCTATTTCCCACGGTATGTCTGAGGCTAAGGAAGGTGATAACTTCAGCTTTCGGTTCCAGAAATGGAGGGTACGTTTCAGGGTATGTCTAGTTGCCATAGGAACTCATGCTCTGAACATAACCTGGTTTAGTTGAAGGTTAGTTTGTATTCAGAGAGGTGAAGCACCATGATGTGTCCATTTGAAGATGACTTAGTGGATGAAGAAGCTCAGATAATACTTTTTCCAATGTGAGAGGGTGATAAGACCACATATGGATGTTGGAAAGATAAACTTTTTACATTGTTCTAACTTAATTATTTGCTTCGGTTAAGATAAATCAATTCTTTTTTTAGTTAAGTCATCTTAAAAATAACATGTAGTTTTCAGACAGTTATTTTACTTTCATTCAAATTAATTCAATTAAGTAGGTGTAACTTTGGTGCTGCTGTTTGATTGGCACCGCAAGGAATTGCGGGATACCATTCCCTTTGCCTGTCTGGATGGATTTGGGTTTAAGTGTGGGTTTTTGACCAAATGTTATTAGTTGTTTAGCTGTTTTACTGTGTTTTGCCAAGTTATTTTGTCCTACTATGCTTAAGTCTCTGCACCATGAGTGAGAGGACGGAAGGGAGAGGATGAATTTATATAGCATCCCCTACTGCTTAGTGCTTTAATGACAATGTTGGAAAATTGTTAAATGAATGTGTACCGTCTGTGAATATTGTTTCTTCCTTTTTATTGTTATAAAAATGAGTATATCTGCCGGCTCAAACTTAGACATATGAGAGTTCAGGAATTATAAGTCAAGTCAAGTCAAGTAACTTTATTTGTCAACATCTACAATGTTGACATACATAGAAATTGAAATTGCGTTTTCTCTACATCTTCAGTTTAAACGGGGAGACACCTTCGAATTGCACAATAAACAAACTATAAATAGTAGTAGAGGCCTAAATATAAATAGTATAAAAAAATAAAAGTAAAACAATGAGGAGAGAATAAAGTGACTATAGAATAAAGTGACTGAAGTAAAGTTACTTAGTTTTTTTAACGGCACTAGAGGACTGGTGGAAGGTGCAGTCAGTGCTGATGAGGTAGGTGACGTATGTGTGTCAGAGTTCAGCAGAGCAGGAGGGCAACAGGGCAGCAGGAGGGGAGGGGGGGCGGGACAGGGAGAGAGTTCAGCCTCCTGACAGCCTGGAAGAGAAAACTGTCTCTGAGTCTGCTGGTCCTGGCCTGGAGACTGCGTAGTCTTCTCCCAGATGGAAGCAGACTGAAGGAGCTGTTGGATGGATGGGTGGGGTCAGCTGCAATGCAGAGGGCTTTTCGGGTCAGGAGGGTGTTGTAGATGTCCTGGAGGGAGGGGAGGGGGGCACCGATGATCCTCTCAGCTGCCCTCACGATGCGTTGGAGGGACTTCCGGCAGGACGCCTTGCAGGCGCCATACCACACCGTGATGCAGCTGGTGAAGATGCTCTCCACAGCGCCTCTGTAGAACGTGTGCATGATGGGGGGAGGGACTTTTGCTTTCTTGAGTTTACGGAGGAAGTAGAGACGCTGCTGTGATTTCCCAGCTAGTGATGCGATGTTCTCGGACCAGGAGAGGTTGTCTGTGATGTGCACACCCAGGAACTTAGTGCTGCTCACTCTTTCCACCGTAGTGTTGTTGATGGTCAGAGGAGCATGCTGAGTGTGCACTCTCCTGAAATCCACCACCAGCTCCTTCGTCTTCTCCACGTTCAGGAGGAGATTATGGTCTCTGCACCAACCAGCCAGGTGGCTCACCTCACTCCTGTAGTTTGTCTCATCGCCGCTCCTGATGAGACCCACCACTGTGGTGTCGTCGGCAAACTTAACGTAAATGTTGGAGCTGTGTGTCAGAGCGCAGTCGTGGGTCAGCAGGGTAAAGAGGAGGGGGCTCAGCACACATCCCTGGGGAGCCCCCGTGTTCATCATGATAGTACTGGATGTGTTGCTGCCGACTCGCACTGCTTGTGGTCTCCCTGTCACGAAGTCTAGCAGCCAGTTGCACAGAGGTGTGTTGAGCCCCAGCTGAGCCAGTTTGTGAGTGAGCTGCTGGGGGATGATGGTGTTGAATGCTGAGCTGAAGTCAATGAACAGCATCCTGACATATGAGTCCTTATTCTCCAGGTGGGTGAGTGCGGAGTGCAGAGCAGTTGAGATGGCGTCCTCTGTTGAACGGTTGGACCGATAGGCAAACTGAAATGGGTCCAGGGAGGGGGGCAGGGCAGACTTGATGTGCCGCATGACTAGCCGTTCGAAGCTCTTCATGATGATGTGGGTCAGAGCAACCGGACGGTAGTCATTAAGGCAGGAGGGAGATGGCTTTTTTGGGACGGGTATGATGGTGGTCGCTTTGAGACATGTGGGGATGACAGCCTGACTCAGAGAGATGTTGAAGATGTCTGTGAAGACATCAGCCAGCTCACCCGCACAGTCTCTCAGCAACCGACCAGGGATGTTGTCTGGTCCTGGGGCTTTCCGTGGATTGACCCTGCTGAGGGATCTCCTCACGCTGTCTGAAGACAGCGACAACACCTGGTCACCAGGAGAGGGTGGAGTTTTCTGGGCCGTTGTGCTGTTCGCTGCCTCAAAGCGAGCGTAGAAGGAGTTCAGATCGTTCAGCAGGGAGATGGAGCTGTCACATGTCTGTGGGGGAGGTTTGTAGTCTGTGATAGTCCGAAGTCCACGCTGAAGTGATGGGCGATCCTCCTGGAATATTGTCTCTTGGCTTCTCTGATGCCGCGGGTCAGGTTGGCCCTAGCTGTCCTCAAGGCCACCTCGTCTCCAGCTCTGAAGGCAGCATTACGGACCTTCAGGAGTCTGTAGACCTCTCCTGTTAGCCACAGCTTCCGATTTGCCCGGACTGTGATGGTCTTAGTTACTGTGACATCATCAACACACTTGGCGATGTAGGCAGTAACAGTCTCTGAGTACTCCTGGGGGGTATTCCAGGAAGCATGTTTAAACTAGCATGACTTTAAGCCTGAACTCTGGCTGAAACCCGCCTGAACTTGCTTACTCGGGGTATGTCGGTTCCAAAAGACCGGATATGAGTTGGCGTAATTACGCTCGACTTGGTAACCCTGGGTTAATGGGCGTGCACGGCAGGTACATAAAGACATTCTCAATGGATCGCCGATTTCTGGAGTCACCATGGAAACGCGTGGTGAAAAAAAAGAAAACGCTGTACTTCAGTGAGACGGAGTCTGAGATTTTAATGACGGCGTATGAAGATTACACGACCATCAAAAAAGTAACACGGCTGCATCATCAAAAGAAAGAGTTTCTGCGTGTAGAAAAAGAGCAGACAAAGTAAACGCACGAGTTTCTGATCTTATTTCCATTTTTCTTGTGACGCACATACATATATAACTTATCCAATTTTGCCAACTTAAATGAATTACTTCTATTGGTAACAAAAAATTGAGTTAAATTTATTCAACCTAATTTCTTACATCTATAAAACTCAATAATTGTTTATACAACTCAAATTTACGTATTTATCTAACTAAATGCCATATTACTCCAATTAAATTAATATTTTTTTCCATCTTAATTAATTACATTTCTCGAACTCTCAAATGCCTAAGTTTGAGCCGGCAGATATACTCATTTTTATAACAATAAAAAAGACGGGGGGAATAATGCACGGAGTACAAAAATTCGTTAAAGAATTTACCTTGAGTGTCATTACAATGCAATGCCGTAGGGGTGCTATATAAACTAACCATCCTCTCCTTCACTCTCACTCATGGTGCAGAGACGTAAGCTCAGTACGGCAAAATAACTCGGCGAAGCATGGCAAAACACAGTAAAACAGCTAAACAAAAACACATTTGGTCAAAAACCCACAACTCGACGTAACAAATGCATGGATGAGTTTTACAGCATCACTCTTAGAAGGTATATTTCTGATCTTAGCTATATTCCGCAGGGGAAAAAAGGCAGTTCTACACTCCTGAGATATGTGAGCCTTAAATGATAAATCCTGGTCAAATAAAACCCCAAGGTCAGTAGGGCAAAATAACTCGGTGAAACATGTAAAAACACTGTAAAACAGCTAAACAACTGAACACATTAGGTTAAAAACCCACACTTAAACCCAAATCCGTCCAGACAGGCAAAGGGAATGATATCCCACAATCCTTTGCGGCGCCGCTCTAACAGCAGCACCAAAGTTACACCTACTTAATTGAATTACTTTGAATGAAAGTAAAAAACTGTCTGAAAACTACGTGTAATTTTTAAACCGACTTACAAAAAAATGATTTATTTTAACTGAAACAAATAATAAAGTTAGATCAAAGTAAAAAAAAAATATTTTCCAGCATCCATATGTGGTCTTATCACCCTCTCACGGTAGAAAAATTATTATCTGAGCTTCTTCATCCACTAAATCATTTTCAAATGGACACGCCATGCTGCTTCACCTCTCTGTAAACAAACTAAGCTTCAACTAAACCTGCTCCCGACCAGGTTATGTTCAGAGCATGAGTTGCCATGGCAACTTGACCTACCCTGAAACATACCTCCATTTCTGGAACCGAAAACTGAGGTTATCAACTTCCTTAGCCTCAAACTTACCGTGAGAGCTAGCATAACCTGCTTTCTGGAATACCCCCCTGGGCAGGAGTTATTACCTTGACTCAGGTTGCTCCGGGGTATCTGTAAAGAAACATTGACAGCTTAGTAGAAAATGATTACCTTTCAATTGCACAGCACCAATTTCTCCAGCAGTTGGTGTGATAGCAGGTAACAACAGACAAGCATCAAACAACAGTTGGAGTGATCACAGTCTCTGTCAATGGATAAGATACAAAGTGCAGTGGACTGATAATAACAGATACAACACTTGATCTTAGCCAAAATGCAGAGAAGCGATCTTTTAACAAAGAAAGTTAACATTAATTCTGGTGTGCGACAAGGTTGCCCTTTGTCAGCCCTACTGTACATTCTCTGCGTAGAACCTCTGGCACAAATATTGAGGACAGATGGATACATTCAAGGTCGTCACATACCAGGTACTGGAGGCCTTGAAGTGAAGTGCCTTTTATATATGGACCACGTCAATATCATATGTGCAGACAGCCAGTCAATAACCAGAGCACTGGAAATGACAGAGTTGTATGGTCAAACTTCTGGAGCAAAACTAAACATAAGACCAAAGTTCAATGTTATGGACCATGGACACAGACTGAAACAGAAGGTTTATCTTTGCAGGTGACCTCAAATAATCAGAAAATCTGGGGAGTATAGTTTGACAAAGAGGGCGAGGGCGAAAATAACTGCCCAGAAGTTGTTTCAAAAGTCCGACAAAGAGTGTTCTTTTGGTCAACAAGAAGGCTATCAATGGAGGGGAACGTTCTGGTTTTGAAAGAGGTAATTCTCCCTTTGTTTTTGTTAATCAGCTCAGTTTTTATGCCACCGCTGAGTCAGGAGAACCTTAGAACGTGAAATGTTCCATTTTTTTGTGGAACTCCAAATGGGAAAGACTGAAAAGAGAAATAATGAAAAGTCCAAAAGAAAAAGGGGGTAAGGGTGTAACGGATCTGTATCTTTTTCTTGGAGCGCGCTATACCAGCTTGCACATCAAGCACATTGTGGGCGATACTAAAAACGGGAGGACAGCTGCACTGGTTAGATTTTGGATGGGAGTCTATGTTAAAAAGTTAGGTCTGGGAAACATTGATCTGAGAACCCCAATGTCCTTCGCCTTAAACAAAAATTACAGAGAAATACAAATCTTTCTTCAGAAATTCAACTTGGAAGGATCAAACAGGGATAAACTGAAAAATCACAGACTGCTTATTTCTTCCATACAGGAGCAAAGACCTGTGTGTCGAGTAAGGGGATTTGGAGCAGAGGAGTCAAAGAGAGTCTGGTACCTGGTGAACCATCCTCTTCTTCCCAACCGGCTGAAAGATCTGTCGTGGGTGGTGGCTCATGAGGTTCTCCCGGTCAGGACCGTTATGCACTCTCGGGGCATGTCCAGAATTCCACTTTGTCCCCGTCCAGGTTGTGGTGCGCCAGAGACGGCGAGGCACCATTTCTGGGAGTGCAGTGCTGCTGTAGACCAGTGGGCGACAACTGGCTCCTCCGGCTTCCCGTACTTGCCAGCAATGGAAGACCTCACAGCACAACTAGTGCTCTATGGGAGGAGGCCAATCTCAGTTCTGAAGACTGAATGCACTGCATCACAATGGCTCTCCCTAGCCGCCATAAAAGACGCCATGTGGACTTCCAGGAACTTGCTGGTGAGAAAGCACAGGCAGATCCCCCCCCCGTGGGTGTGATTCGATTGGCCGCAGCAACGGTACACCTTGCCATGACTGCAGGCGGCAGGCCATGAACACATCCACAAAGAAGAATCGCCTTGTCGCCCATTCGGATGGGAGGAGCTGGAGTCCCACATGCAAAAGGTCAAAGCAGCGACGGCCTGGCTCTCCCGCAAAGGCAGGTGTGGAGGAGCACAAAGGGGAGGACCTCCTCTGAGCACCACACAAAGATCCTTAAAATGCCTACAAGAAGATGACTGGAGGGCCACCGGTGCCTCACTCCAAGACTCTGGGAAATAACAGCTTAACGCCAATTAAAACATTCTGACCATTGCAGTTGTACCTGAATAAATAAATAAACTCTTAAAAAAAATCTGTTCTTATGAGTAATACTGCACTTTTTATTTTACCCATTGACAGAGACTGTGATCACTCCAACTCCAGTTTAATGCTTATCTGTTGTGACCTGCTATCGAACTAACTGCTGGAGATATTGGTGCTGTGCAATTGAAAAGTAATCACTTTCTATTGAACTGTCAATGCTTTTTTACAGATACCCCAGAGCAACCCGAGTCAAGGTAATTACTCCTGCCCAGTCCACCCGTTTGTGGTGCCTCCAAAATGTACTTGCCAGCAAAGGAAGATCTCACAGCACTGATTTTTCTTCAAAGCAGTTTGGCAGCAAACTTTGTGAAAACTAAAATTTGTGCCATTCTCAAAACCTTTGGCCATGACTGTTTTCTCATGTGTTCTTTGGGGGTGGAGGAGCCCAATATATATATATATATGTTTTCATTGATCTTCATGATTAATTGGGGAACATTCATGGTAGAAATGGAATTTTCAAAAATGCTTTTTTCAAAGTTGAAAACATTCCAACCAAAATATAAAATTTCAGATAAAAATTGTCTTTTACCAAAGGTAGACTTAATCAGTGCTTCTTTTCTTTGGGGTTATGTAACCCTTGTGCTATCTTAGATGACCCCACCCTTACATTGACGTGTTCTCCCTACCATGACAAAGGTGGAAAGATTTCATGTAATCCATAGACACCAGTGAAGATCACAAATCATTGAAGAAAAATGGTTCAGAGCACTGTCTAGTGGAGTCTAGATGACCCAACTCCCAATGTTAAAGTGCCTTGTATAGCACAAGGGGTAACACCACATCAGAGTGAAAGTTCATAACTTAGATGACTCAAACAGCACAGCGCAACAGAGAAAATGTGGCAGGTCTGCATGTTTACGCCTGCTATGATCAAACGGTGCCTACCAAGGTTGAATGAAGGGCAGTGCATAGACCTTTTTCGCAAAAAATGGAAATACGTCATCAACGTGTAAACCTAGTTCCGGTTTGTGCTTCGCTGGCGGAGGAATTGCAGAGCCTCGAGTGTTTTTGAAGAGTGTGAGTTGTGTTCCGAAGTTCACCAGCGCCGATGTGATGAAGACTGTGAAGATGCATTCGTCCACTAAAGGAAACAAATTGGACAAGGGATATAAATTTGTCCACGAAGAGATTATCCACCATTACCAAGGTAAGCTTCACCTAGCTTTAGCCATAGCCGCATCACCGGTAACTCTTTGTTTGCGTCAACTGTAAATCCTGGCTTTAAATAATTTCTAATATAAGGTATTACACATCGCAGTGAATATGTTGTGTGTATGTTTAAGTGAAATGGCATTAGATTAACATAACACCCAAAAATTTGATGAAGCTGTAAATAAGAAATGCTAAGGTGCCTGTGTACGTGTTCATTCTTTTTTCTGCGGTTGCGGCACTTTCTTCACTTACTATTAGTATTATTTTTCTGAAACTAGGGTGACCACACGTCCTCTTTTCCTGGACATGTCCTCTTTTTTTATACATATATAATAAAATAACATTGAACATAGATGAAATGTAATCATATTTGCTTATGTACGCAGCTCTGCACACCAATTACTCTTGATGAAATATATCTCACAAACTCACTTCACTCCTCTTTTTACAAACTCAAATCTGGTCACCCTACTAAAAGTTGTAGTTTCATTTTACATTGATGTAGCAACATAAGTGTCTTAATTTTAACCTATGTAATTTATTGTGTCTAGATATCACTGGATGCAGAAAGTGCCAACCTGAAGGCTTTCTTTTGCAGTTGTGCGGCTGGTAAAGGATTCTGCAATCACATCCTTTTGCCATCCTCTTCCAGACTGCACATTATTCACAGCTGGGTCTGCAGGCTGCTCCACCCGCCCTGGCCTGCAGGAGTGGCTTGCAAAGATGGCACAGACCAAGAACACAGGTGGGTTTGTGATCAAATTGTCATTAGGATTTAAGAACGGATGTGTATCCATAACAACTGTAAATTATTATAAAAACACCCCCAGTAGTGACTACAGACTGTACTTGCTTTTTGCCTTTTACTTAAAAGGGAATCCATCCTGAACCGGTTAGTGAGCTGGTGGTGCAAAAGCCCAAAACAGTTGGCAGGGACGGTCTGAGGTCCACACTGTACAAGGCATTTACAGGTGATTCATTTAACTTTTTGTTGCTTTGTGAGAGCAAGTTAAGTTGTTTTTTCTAATCTTATGACTAACCAAATTATGGTTACAGCAGATATAATGAATTAAATTTAAATGTAGTTATGCACTTATGTCTAACTTTTGTGTGTTTTGTTTCTTTTGTGTAGGACCACAGTCAGATCCATATCTGATGGCATCTGGAAGCAGATTATGCCAGGTCCAGCCCCAACCTCTCATGGCTGTGTTTGATGGGGTTTCTGAGATGGAATAAAAGAGAACTTGGATATATTAATATGGCAATTGCATGAATGCATACCTTAAATTACACTTATCTTGTCTTTAACAATCAGTTCAGCCTTCTGCCTTACTGTTGTTGATCTGTAATGTTATTTTTTATTGTAAATGTTTGATGTTATTTGAGTTGTGATTAATCAGTTGATGTTACGCATACCAAAAAATTAAATGAGGCACAATTTTGACCAAAATTGTTTTATTTGTTCATCTAATTTTTTTGTGAAGTCAAAGTCACATTTCAACAGAAAAATATTAAGAATATAACAATTATATTTAATTAGATTTTAAGAATATGTGGGAACACTACATTTTTCCATACTATTTGCAGATTATACATTATTTACATACCAAACATTAATTCACTCTTCAAAACAAAAAAGTCCATGATCATTTGCCAAAACACGTCAGTTTAGCCAGATCTGATTCACACTGCCCTTCAGTGTGAGCGGCACAGGAGAGTCCCTGATGTGTAAGGACTTCTGAGGCGGGTGATGGCTTGGGTTTGTTCCGTTTCCTCCTTGCTGATGGAGCTGAAAGCTTAAAAGGTGGAAAGATGATCTTAGATCCAATGTCAGTAATGAGGTCTTGAACGAGGAACTCTTTGTCCGCCATGACATCGTCTCCTGGCTCCATCAGGGAACTTGGCTTCTAAGTCATGGATGTAATCAAAGCCTCAACCAGAGCACCTGGAAAGATAAAGAAATTAAAAATCAGTCTTAACATATTTTTGCTACCTTTCAACACAACACAGTAATCGTGTTTTGAAAAGTATGTTAAGTATTTAATTACAAAAACGTTTAATTTATTTTTGTTAAGGAAAATACAAAATGACAAAATACTCTAAAATAATTAAATACATGTAATTAAAATAGGTTAGAGCGTGAACAGCTTTTATTATAAACATTAATTTCTTCAGGTAGAAATGCATTTATCCAATAACGGTACACATAGTTGACTAACGTTAACTAAACACATTATGAACAACCTTACCTGCAGGTGGGTGTGTCACGTAGTTGTGATCCATTTACTGCCTTAGCTTAGCCACCATGCCGCTATCTTCACAGCATAGCTGCATAGACTGATGTTGGAGGTTCTGTCATATACTGACTCCCTTCTCAAAGGAGCAGTAAAGTTTTTCCAAGGGAAAATACTCGGGAGGACACCACTCTTCAGGCGACAAACGACGCAGCCGCACCACAATCAGGAGCGAAGTTAGTAAGTGCCGGCAGCAGAGGGTGCTAACTGTGTTTACATTAAAACTATGCCCTTCCTCTCTTCGGATCGCCTTTATCCATTCGGGTTTCAGGTTTGGATCCACAGGAAAATAATGAAATGAAAAGTAGGGCTGTTTTTGGTTGGAAGATGAACAGCCTGGAACACAACAGAAACTGCAACTCTTCGACTCTGCCATTCTTCATATGTGCCGCTATGCTAACAGGAAGTTGTTTTACACGTCATTGACGTATTTCCGGTCGAAAAATGCGGAAGTGTGAAAAAGGTCTATTGTTCAACTAATATTAAATATTAAGGGGAAGTATTGACATTTATTCAGCCAAACATGAAAATTAACTGCTAAACACATAAAAGAGACGAAATGTTTTTTTATTAGCTGTGAAATTGTTGAAATACAAGTGACTGAACTGTGTTCTCCCAATACATGCAAACAAGTGCATTTTACCACTACATTCCTTTTTCTAATAAACCTTTTTTTTTGGTACAAAGCATCACATTCAAATTAACAAACATATTGAGAAAATATTCAAAAGCCGTTGAATTATGGTTGAAAAGAAAAAAAGTCAGTGCAGGATCCTGCTCCATAGGTTCACGTGTGTTCATGTGTTTCTGCACACGTGCACTGAAATGGTGGAAATTGTGAATCTGATTCAAGTGTCTCAAGACTCTCATGAATAGCAGAAGTTTCAATCTAGGCATTTCCTCATTGTTCTGAGATCTAACTGTCCAACCCTTATATTCACAAAAATCTTAAGCAATATGGAAACAAAAACAACCCTGTCAAATGAATAAATGAATTACATATTGAGAGGACATATGTCTATCAGCACATTGTTATGACTCATACAGTTTGCGTTTTCAAAAAACAGCTGGTATCAAAGCGGAGTGAAGATTCAGGTAAGACTGAGAACATGTATTGAACATTTGCATTCTACAAAATCTTCATTAACTGAAGGAAACAGCAGTGTACTCAGTGTAGCTCAATTTACATCACAGCTGAATAAAATCCACATGTACAGCATTATTCAAAACATTTGAGCCCGCCCGGATTTGTTTTTCAAATCTTTTCTTTCATGCTTCGTGAAACACCAAGAGGAAATGCTTTTGAGCGTTTAGAGGTCAAAGGACAAATGCTTCATCCCACTGCAATTACAGGATTGGGATACTGTCAGAGGACAACATATTGCACCCATATAAATGCCTTAATCATACGCTTTCACACGGTTAAACACTCAAGAGCTCTGCAAAAAGAAAAACACAAAACATACAAAGCAAAGGCATGCTGAGATAGCAATCAGTCAACTTCATTATAATTTTACTCCCCTGTTGCAGTAGACCTGTGACTTTCCCTCCACTGCTTTACTATTTTACACGTAAATGCAGACGGATGATGATTCTCACTGCATGTGTAAAAAGTCAAATTCTTAAAATGGGGATGAAAGACAAGAAGCCGTTGTTGAAGCTTCTACATGTTTAAGGTCTTTACATTAGGAGGTTAGAGAAAAATTTTGCTGCAATCAGGAGAGGAAAGGTCATCACAGGACAGGAGCCTGCAGCTCTTCTCCATTGGTTTGGCACGACCCGATGATGCAGCTTTAATTGAAATCATTTACACCTCATAACATACAGACCTGGACCCCTTCACAGGAAGTCACATCAGTCTACAGTTAGTTGTTTCCCTGGAAGGCTCCCTGTGCAGCAGAAGAGGCTGCCCCTGTGGCGGCACTTTGGAAGGTTTTATTGGTGAAAACGCCCTGGGAGAATTCCTGCTGGGCTTTCTGGAAACTGGCCCCGGTGTGACGGTACATGCTGTGCACCTGAAGAAGAAGAGAGAAGGGGAAGACAATGAAGGCTCATCACAGAAACCGAGCAATGAATCATTCATGTTAATAAACATCCTGTGCTCAATGAAAGGGGTTTAGCGTCTGTGACAGAAACAGGACTCATGCCAGTTTAGACTTTACAAAGAACGTTTTGTTTAGAAGGCACAGCTGCAAGAACAAGTGTAACGGTCTTTCTGGACTTTCAAGTTTATTATTGTCACTGAGTTGGAGATGGGTAATATGGCCAAAAAATTAAATCTCAGATTTTTTCCCTCCAAATTCGATTTTCCATTTTAAGCTATTTTTTCTCCCCGTTTTTACTTTCTTTGACAAATATCACAAATTATGGGATTTATTAAACTAAGCTACTTTATTGTACCGTCTCCTTTGGAAATTGGCTTTAACACAAAGTGCAACTAAATACAAAATGTAAAAATGCAGCAGATGTTTTGTGAGCTACCGCTAGCTTGAGCATCTTCTATCGTTGCTCCATTGAGAGTGTACTGACATACTGCATCTCTGTGTGGTCTTCAAGCTGCACCATGGCACACAAGAAGGTTCTACAGAGGGTCAGAAACACTGCCCAAAAGATCATTGGCTACCCTCTGCCCTCACTGAAGGACCTCTACAGCACTCGCTGTCTTGGGAGGGCACGCAACATCATGAGAGACTGCACACACCCAGGACATCGGATGTTTAAATGGTTGCCCTCTGGAAAAAGACTAAGGGTGCTGAGGTCACGGACGAAAAGACTCAGAGA
>JAUDJI010000461.1:0-14025 GCA_037389245.1 Oryzias sinensis | reverse complement strand
GTTTCCAGAAGATCTAAATGTTCTGTCAGTCTGTATCAAACAGTGACAGCTGCTGCTGCTGCTGCTGCTGCTGCTGCGTCAAGCCTCCATGCATAGTTCAACAGCAGAAACATGTGCAAAGAGGAACACAACAGGCATTACTATAGTCCAGCATGCACGAATTAAGGAGCCCGCTCCAGAATTTGGGGGAGAATCATGAGGAAGGGATCATGGCCTAAAGAGCCACCAAAAAACCAGAACATGGACTTCAACTGTTAAACCAGAGACGGGTCAGAAGGTTTGGACCAAGAACTGACTGTTGTTTAGTGGTCGGAAGAGGTCTTTCTGGATTTTCAAATTAAAGATCCAGAGTCTGGATGCGATGAATCCCAGAATTCAGTTCCATTCCAATTATATTTTGATCCATTTTCGGAGCGTTCTTCTCAGTGGTCTGAGTTTTCTGGTGCTAAAATACACTTTCAGATACATTAGACCAATTTCACCAGACACAGTTTGCAAAATAAGGACTAAACTTACATAATACTTCACTTTTGGTTCAAAAGCTCACTTTGAATACACAATAAAGGCTTATGTCAAAAATAAAAAAACACACAGCAAACACAACACACTACAACTCAAAACATTTGACACAGTTCATAAATTGTTTATAAAGAATTGTGATCCAGTTAGACTCTTGATTTTCTTTATTTATGTCGTCCATCATCAGAAAAATACAAGAACATGTTTAAAAACACCAAAAACACAATTTTCATTCAGGGAGGACATTAAAGTCCACCATGGCATTTTTTTATTTATAAATACGTTCCTTGTGGTGTTTTAATTGGGATTATGAGGTTTTTAACCAAAATCCCACAACCTAAATGCCTTAAAAAGCCATATTTCATTTTTTTAACCCTCTGTTTCCAAAATCTCCTTTACATGGGCGTGGCCGTTGGTGTGTAGCTGACTGCCATACTTGCAAATATTTTACACAAAAAAAGGGGGGGGGGCTCACACAAGAACGAGTGACAGTCTCTAAGTTTCTCTTTGGTGATAAAGAAATGGTGAAAAGTGACATTTTATGTTCCAAAGCGATACTTTTTCAACAATGTGTGGAACGACAAAATGAACGTGTGAACCAGTCCCTGCTGTTTAATAAAATTACACACCAAAAAGAACTTTGATAAGTCCATGAACAATGCTTTGAATTACATTATAATTTAGGCTACAATGCGAGCAGCCAACTTGGTCTCATCCTAAAATGTGTAGTACCTAAGTTTGTCCATATGGAAAACGTAGCAGTTTCACAAACACGCTTCAGTCTTTATCACTTGCTCATTCAGACTCCAGAAGAAGGCAGAGCTTTGTAATGGGTCTGTCCAGCATGCTAGTCTTTGTCTTTATCGTCACTCTGTGAACAAAACCCTTGTTGTCAGGAATCACTTCAATGATTTTTCCCATAATCCAAGAGTTTCTTGGTGCAGAGTCATCTGCAAGAAGGACCACGTCTCCTTCTTTAAAGTTCCTGAAAGCTGTGGCCCCCGCTGACGCTCCTGAAGTTGAGGAAGATATTCTTCCAAAATAGGTCAGAGATGTACTGCACCTGCCTCCATCTACGCTGTGAATAGAGATCCTCTTTTTTGAACAATCCAGGTGGCATGTTGGTTTCTTTTTCAAAAGCAACAAATGATTAGGAGTAAGTGCCTTCAAGTCATTCGGGTCGCTGGACACCGTTGTTATAGGTCTACTGTTGATAATAGACTCCGCCTCACACAAGACTGTGTGAAGGCCTTCTTCATCCATGATCTGTTCCTTGACAGTGGAGTTCAGCACCTTCCTAACTGACCTGATAAGCCGCTCCCATATTCCACCATGATGTGAAGCAGCAGGAGGGTTGAAAATCAACTTTATGCCATGTTGATGGAACAAATGGTGAAACTCAGAAGTATTCCAATCAGCAATTCCATCAGCTCACGGTTGGCGCCAGTGAAATTTGTCCCATTATCTGAGCGTATCTCTTTAACCTGTCCTTGGCATGCTAAAAAGCGTCGTAAGGCATTTATGCAGGAATCTGTGTCCAGAGTTGAGGCAAGTTCAATATGCACTGCACGCACAGCCTGACACGTAAATAAAACTCCGTACCTCTTTACAAGGCATCTTCCACGTTGGACATCAACAGGTCCGAAATAGTCCACACCTACTCTGGTAAAGGGCGGATTGTCTGGTAAGATGCGGTCTTGTGGTAAATCAGCCATTAGTTACTTTCCTACTTTTCCATGTAATCTGCGACAGGTGACACACTTTCTGCAGATTGTTCTGATGGCTGTATTGGCACTTGTGATCCAATACTTCTGACGTAACTCTGAAAGCATGTGGTTGCGTCCTTCATGCCCAGTCTCTGAATCTGATGAAGAACCAAGCCGGAAATGTGGAAATCTTTGGACAGGATGATAGGTTGCCTGCTGTTCTCTGGCATAGCAGCGCGACTCAGACGTCCACCAACTCGTAAAACCCCATCCTGAAGAACAGGATTCAACCTGTACAGAGGACTTCTTAGCTTCACATTCTGTCCTTTGCCCAGACTTTTAACTTCTTCAGAAAAGTTTTCCAATTGACTTTGGACCCACTGGTGACCACTGTCATGCCTAGCTTCTTCACAGGCCACATGCAGGTCTTTGCGTTTTTGGCAGAGATTTTGAAGCAAAATTTTAAGCTTCAAGAACCATGCTACTGTTCGTTTCAACTTATACCATGTATAAGTTGAAGTAGCCGATCAGTTTTTTGAACGGAACTATATTTTCTTCAGCACTCATCAGGTTCACTGCAACTCTTTTGATCTCTGGATCATCTGCAGCTCTTTCTGCATCGCTTGATGGCATCTTTGGCCAGCACTCAACAGGTTTGCAAAGGAAATCTGGCCCCGACACCCAATTTTGATTTTTCATGAAATCACTCACCCTTTGCCCTCTAGAGGCGCTGTTTGTTGGGTTCTTGTCAGTGCCAACGTGTCTCCATTGTCTAACATCCGATGCTTGCAGAATGGCTGAAACTCTGTTTGCCACGAATGTCCGGTAACGTGTTGTCTCATTGTGTAGATACTTTAGGACCACTGTACTGTCAGTCCAGAACACTGATTGTGTGAGGTCCAGTTGCAACTCTCTTCTCAGGATGTCATACATTTTTACCGCCACTGTGGCCGCTGTCAACTCCATCCTTGGGATGGTTGGTGCCCTCACAGGTGCCACTTGGGACTTGCCCAGCATAAACGCACAGTGTGGCTTGTTAGTCATGCTCCGAATCAGAAGATAGCTGACTGATCCGTACGCATTCTCACTTACATCTGTGAAGTGGTGTAATTGCGCAAATGCACACTTTCCAAAATCTTTAGGCTTCATGCATCTGGGGAGGTAGAAGTGCTCTAAAGCAGGAAGACTGGCTAACCAGCCCAACCATCTATCTTTGCTGTCATCCTTCTTGAACCTCTTTTTCAGACTCTGCGCTCGCTGCTCAGCCAGTGTTTGATTGTTCAGCATGCTGAGCATCTTGTTGTTTGTAGGCACACAACATGGTGGCCCTCTACCGGCTTAGCAGAGTCTGTTACCAGGTCCATAAGATCGTGGTCTTCTCTGAACATTTCCACTTCCTTGTGATATCCTCCTTCTGGGAAATCCATCCAAAACTGTTGCATCCACCAATGTTCCAAATTTGCTGCTGAAATCCTGTTTGCTACAACTTTCATAGGTTTTCTACTGTCATAGTAGCTGCAGCTTTCTCTCTGAGGCCCATTTATTCTTTCTCTCAAAGGCCCATTTATTGTCCAACCAAGTTTGGTCCTCACTGTGTATGGTCCATTACCAATGATGCTCACAACCTCCCATGGCTCTATGGCCTTTGGTGCATTTGCTCCAATAAGCAATCCAATGTTAGCTTCAATATGAGGCGGTTTTATGTCTTTAAGGTAAGGCCACCTTTCAAGGTCCTTCTGTCGTGGAATGTTTTCCTTTCCCACAGGTATTTTCTTATGAGTGAAAGCATCTGGGAGATCAATAAACTCGTCTCCTCACAAACTGCTGACCTCTAAACCAGACATGACGTAAGTAGCCGCAGGTTTTTCTTCACTCATGGTTCTCAGTAGCATATCTGTCTTTCGTCCGTTAACCTTTAAGTCGTTCATTAGCGACTCCGTGCTGGAGTCGCTAATGAACTGTAATTCCGAACTGGAATTATTGCAAGCGTACAATCATCCTCTCCGGCCCCAGTGATCTGCATCTTTTCTTTGTTTATCCAACTGAACAGCACTTGTAATGAATGACTTCCTAGCTATGCCTTTTCTTGGCCCTTTTTGATCACTTTGTTTAAATGAAGATGTTTTAGTTGCAATGCTGTCCCTTATTTCACCAAAGACTGGATGAAGAGCAACTTTGGCCTGCTTACTGATATACTCAGCCAAGTCCTTAAACTTTACTCGTCTTTCACATTCTTCTTGTATGCTCCACACAACACTTCTCCATTTTTCCCGCAGCTTGAATGGAAGCTTTGCTACACTGGCTTTTAAGTTTGCAACATTGTCCAACTCTTCCATGTAGTTCACTTCAGTCATGGTGTTACAGCAGGCTGTAAGGAAGAGTCAAAATGCATTTAAAGCCTCCGCATCCTCTGGCTTGATGGGTGACCAGTCCAATACTTTGTTCATGTAGGCTGCAGCAATTTTGTAGTCATTTCCAAAATGCTCCTTCAATAGCTGTTTAGCCCTTTGGTAACCTGCTTCTGGTTTCATATGAAGGCAGCTTTTAATCAACTCCTTGGGCCGTCCTTCAGTGAACTGTTCCAAGTAATAGAGACGATCCTTGAAGCTTTCTGTGTGGGATTCAACACCATGCTGAAATGCTGGTTGTTTATCATTACGGTAAGGTTCAAATGTAGTACAGAAAGGGCGGGGCCTGTCCACACACACACTCAAATGTTATCAACACACCTGCTAGCAGCAAAAATGTCCACATGTCAACATGTACACAAAACAGATAGTGTTCACACACGCATACTTATGCCTTAAAACCAACTAGTGTGAAACATTCATTCTATCACGCAAACTATTAGTGCAAAGGTGAGCTAACACCTGTGCTCAGGTGAGTGTTTATGTTCTTCTAAAATGTATGTAAGAATGTGTAAAGAAGGAACGAGAGTGCCCAGCCATCCCCACACCAATACCCCCCCCCTCTCCCCGCAGCAGCAGCGGCAGCTGCTCAATAAACCCGTTCTGAACTGCCTGGTTGGAATGAGGTTTCATTGTCTGAGTGAATGTTTCATTTTGACGTGTGCTTGTTTTATGTGGCACAGATCAGCATCACTGCTCCACTGAGAGCAATGTTCTTCACATTATAGGTGAGTTAGAAATACATAGAAATCATGTGTCAATATGTCACCTCTTGTGCGCGGCCCGGACCTTTGCTCATTATTCTGTATTTGGCCCTCACCAAAAAAACTTTGGACACCCCTGCAAAAACACATCGAGCGCCAATTGAAAGCAGAGAGACGCCGCTGGGAGGCATAGAGGCAGGACAGTGAGAACATCAGTGATATCAGTCATTCCCAGCCACATATCGTGTCCCCCCGCTACCCGCCTGCTTAATTGCAGCAGAAGGATAGGCAAACACGACGAAACAAAAGCCCCCACATCAGAAAAAAGTGGGATCAACATCCAGAATCACAGCGCAAATCAACAATAACTGCTGCATGACAAAAGCACCACACAAACATTGGAGAGATCTAACTGAGCAACAAAGACACGTGAATATCTTATCTTACTTCATGTTCAGAGGTGTCAGAATCCCGGTGTGCCTACGATCCCTCTGGAGTCCTGGATACGCATGTTTAAAAAATTACATACTGGCGTTGGCCGTCAAAATGGAGGACAAGAGGATACGCGCACTGCTGTTCCACACGGTTGTTAGCGCAAGCCCAGCGCATTTTGCCGGATACGGGTGATTCCTACGCAGATGACCTGCAGGTATTAAAGACATTTTTCATACCCAAGTTAAATACAGTGGCAGAGATGTAACGCTAAAAAAAAAACATAAATGAATTAATTTGAATTGTTACATTACCAAAGGAGGTTACTCACCATGTCAAAACCAAACAACAAAAGAAAACATTCACGTTAGAAAACACCACACAACAGTCGATCCCTGCAGGTGAAGAAGAATACTCCTAGTATTATTTACCTGAAAACCAAATTTCACCTGGAAAAAAAAAACCCTTTCTTTTGGCCAGAATGCAATACAACTTATTATTCAACTCCGTAAAATTTCCCGTTTTGCCAAAATCTGAGTCCCTAAATCAGTAATATTTACAGTCCGCTGATGTCCACAAAAATAGGAATCCGTTCGGAAAAAAAATAATCCGGCAAAAATTAAAGTCCCAATCTTCACATGGTACCATGACTTTCAAAAATATATACCAAAAAGAAAAACAATTAGGGTTGGTCTCACTGCTTCTGGGCGTTATACGATGATGACGTCCTTAGGTGCGCTCCTTGCGTCCAGAACAACCTCCGGGAAATCCAGTCCTCGTTGAAACTGTTCTGACAGTACAAGCGATGTATCTCCCACTATCCTTCCAAATTAGGCATGGGATGAAAGAGATATACAACTGAGGCTGCTGCAGACTTTCCGCGTCTGTCAACAGCACGCCCCTTCTCTCTTCTCCCACTCCTCTCATTCAGCTTTTTTGGTCTCCTTCCCAATTGCCATGATACCAAATCACACGTACTTTCAATAATGACGCTGAGCATATTCATATATAGGCAGTGTATTTACAGCATTTCATTTCTTTTTTTAACACTTTGCTCTCCCATCAAACAATTGACTTTTTTTCTTTGCACATTTCATTCATTCATTTAAATTTACTTCAATGTGGCGATGTCACAGAGAGAAACAAGTTTCGTCAGCGGGCTCAACGTGTCGGTGAGTCAACTGCTCAGTATGCTGCTGCCTTACGTGAGCTTGTTACTACGTGCAATTTTTGGCGGGCTGGCTGATGATATGATACGTGATTAAATTGTGGAAAAAACAACAACAGAAGTTTCAGATGACTGCATCTAGATCAGTGTTTTTCAACCTTTTTTGAGCCACGGCACACTTAAACCTTGACAAAAATCCCGCGGCACACCAGCATCCAAAAAAATTGATAAATAAAAAAAAAAAAGAAAAAGCTCAGTCTGTATTGATCTACAGCCGCTCTGCAATCTTACGTGCATTTTTGTGATAATTGTTGCAGAAAAAGCTGGAAGCTGCAGCTGTTTTTTTCTAAAAGATGTTATAAAAATTAAGTCAAAAGATTCAAAAACTGTTTGATGTGTGTTCGTTGTTTTAAGACGTTAAGAGGAGAGACTCATTGTGCGCTAAGACAGTCACTTTAATGCATCATGGGAGTTGTAGTGCCGATAATACGCCGATCGCAGAAAGACCCGCGTCTTTGAGCTTCATTGTTTTGTTCACTTGAACCACGGTCTGATACCAGATTCTGTGGAAAGATACACCGCTAAAGACGAGCTTTAGCTGGTATTTTTTTTAGAACAGAGAGACTTTTTTGTGCTAAATCGAAACAAGGAAGTGAATACTTTAACCACTTCTGATTGGTCAGACTGATGGCATGTGACTAAGCCTTCAAGATTGATTGGCGGAGACAGTTAAAGGGGCGGGACTTTTCCTTACACAGTTATAGCTGCAGCTAAATCGCGGTATCCCGTTATTCTTATCAAAATGTCTTTAATAGAATCATATAAACACAAAGAAAAAGTATTTTACTTTTACATTCCTAACTCCTCAGTGTTTTATCAGGGCCTGTTTGGATGAACAAAGAGCTGATTTCCTGGAGATGGAAAATGTTTTTAGATCAGTTCATGAGGGCAATTTCCCACGGCACACTTGACCATCTCCCACGGCACACTAGTGTGCCGCGGCACACTGGTTGAAAAACACTGGTCTAGTGGATCTAGATGACCCAACTCCCAATGTTAAAGTGCCTAGGATAGCACAAGGGTCAATAAATCCAGACACAACGTGGTCATAAGGCAGCGCTGTAGTTGTCACTTCACACAACACTAACTATTGGCAATAAAGGTTTCTAGCTAATATTTATTGTAATTTTTAGACAAAAAAATAAAATAAAAAATACCCTCTCTGATCTATTGCCCTTCACTGTACTGCTGCCATGTGGCACCTGTGGAAGTTAACCAATCAGAATCTCTTCTGACTGTGATCAGGGGGGTGGGGTTTAAACCGATGGAATGCTGAAGATAAAGAAAATGCTGTTGAACAGAATGATGATGTCTCAGGAGGACTCCAAGGATGGAGATGTCCTAAACTGTCCACAAATGTTAACCCTGTTAGGTTGAGCAACCTGCGGGAAATGGCGTCTGACCATCACTAGATTAGATAAGATAAAACTTTATTGATCTGTTTGGCAAGATACCAAAAATTTCCACCAACAGCAGAACTGTGCAAAGACTAGATCCCAAAATGCCAATGAAAGAGAATAATAGTTAACAGTTTTTAGAGGAGGACCGGTATCCTTGACTGAGATACTTGCTGTCACAGTTGAACATTCTCTAAAAGTTATTGAGACCGCTCTTCCATTTAGACACATTTTTAACCTTCATATGACAGCAGAAGAAAAGCAACAAAACTGTCACAGTAAGCAGTTTTGTCTGGGAGTTGATGCTAGGCCTCAGACTTTAACCCATTTTTAAGGAGTCTAGTTTATCTAATGTTCAGAGAAGTCTAGAGAGCTGGCCTTATTTTGGAAATTTCCCCCTACAGTAAGTTATCTTCCTCCAGAGTTTTTTTTTACGTTATTAAAATGTCACTGTGAAGACCTCCTCCATGAGTATGAGGACACACAGAGCAGGTTGTGTGTCTTCTAGAGAGTCACAGTGAAAGGGCCTCATTTTGTCTAGTTTTATTGACGTGGGTCTCTTGTACAAATGTGTTCCTAAAGATTTTCCTGAATATTTCCAGAAAGGCCAAAGAGAAATCTGTGAGACGTCATGAAGATTGAGTCCTGATCTGCGTTTGGAGAACCAGTAAGTTCTAGTGAGAGAAAGAAAGCAAACCTTTGTAGCAGCCGTGGTTCCATAGCACCCCAGATGAGAGTGGTTCTGAATCCGGTTAGGGTTTGGTAAAAAAACGTTTTTTTTTTTTCTGCAGGAAGTTTTTTTCTTCTTGAGCAGTTAAAAAAGAAAAGTCAGGTTTTGCGCAAATTTATTTTTAATCTTTTTAAATGTGGAATCTTGTTTTTACTATTTTATTAGCTAAAATGATCAAAAATCTTTGGAAAAAACTGTTTATTTTTAAATGAGGCCAGAAAAACGCCTCTGCTGGAGTTAAACGTTGTTTCACAGGTTCACATGAGAGCACATTAAGTTCTTGGTGATGTTGTTGATCCAATCAACATATTCTCTGATGTCCGTGTAGACGTTGGGCACATCAGGATATTTGCAGTTTTGGTTTTTGTTAAAAGAGACAATGCCAACAGCTTTGCCGTTGCACACCAGAGCACCACCAGAATCCCCCTGTAAAGAGCAGACATCATGAAAAACTCAATCCATCATTAATCTGTTAAACTTACAAACTGTTTTACTGAGAAAACTGACCTGACAGAATCCTTTGTCTGTATACTTTCCACCTGCACAGATCACGTTGGGGGGAAGGCCGCCCCAGCTCTGCCTACAGTCATTGTGATCAATGATGGGCACATTCACCACCATCAGGTCATCCGCAAGACCGCTAGTGCTCTCCATCTTCCCCCATCCAGCCACAGAGCACTCCTGATTTATACTCAAGTTCATGTTCTTTTCTGCCAGTGGAATTGTTTTAATGTTCCGTCCCATGGGAGCTTTGTTGGCCAACTGCAACACAGAAATTTTCGGTTTTAACTCCTCAGACGGTAAAAAGCGTTCAATGATAATTCAATTGGAATAATCCATTGCATAGATGGGGCCAGCTAGCAGAAATAAGAAAAGCTCAAAACCATAAGCATGTATTATCAGCAGACCCTCTGGTTCACCTAAATGTATACTTACTTTAAGGAGCATTATGTCGTAACCATGTCCAACATCACTGTAATTTTTGTGCTTGTATTGGTTGCTTATTTGAATTTTCTTGACATTGCTGTTTTTCCAGTTGTGTCCTCCCAGAATGACGTGATTCAGACCACTGAAGGATTAGGAATTGGACAGTTATTCATACTTTTATAATTCAGAAACTGATTGACAGACCTTGATGAGATGATTTGTGAAGTCTAGTTTCTCACCTGTCACAGTGAGCAGCAGTGACCACAAAGTCCACGCTGATGAGGAAGCCTCCACACACGTGACCTTTTTCGGTCTGGACAGACACCATGAACTGCATGGAACCTTCTGGTGCATATTCCCCATTGCTGATTATTCTTTGAACTGTAGTAGGAAGTTCTAGTGAGCGAACGTTGTCCTTGGTCCTTGGTTCTTGGTCTTTGGTCTTTGGTCCTTTGTTGTTGGTCCTTGATCGTTGGTCGTTGGTCGTTGGACGTTGGTCTTTGGTCCTTGGTCTTTGGTCCTTTGTTGTAGGTCCTTGGTTGTTAGTTGTTCGTATTTGGTCCTTGGTCCTTGGTTGTTGGTCCTTGGTTGTTGGTCATTGGTCATTGGTACTTCGTCATTGGTCTTTGGTTGTTGGTCCTTAGTCTTTGGCCGTTGTCCGTTGGTCCTTGGGAGGGAGAGCGGAAATCATCAAACACTCAACCCATCATTAATCTGCAGACAAATATATTCATGAATGTCTTTGTTTTCCTCGTTTGAGCTGGAATCTGGATCCAAACTGTACGGCTGAATAGTTCTGATGTTGCTGCCATTTTGCTTCACCGCTAATGTTAGGTGAGGGGCTGTAAGCTAGAAGGAGAGGGTGTAAAATTGGAGCTCTTAGGAACTCCTGCTGCTCTGCAGAAACTATGTCCCAGAGAACCACACAAGTTTTTAGAGTTTGGCTAAAAATAACATCACTTTAAAAAGAGGTTTGAGTCTGTTTTCTATGAATCAAAGGGAAGCCAACCCATGTGAAAAAACTGCTCATCAGTGTGCCCCCCACCCCCAACATCACGTACCCTCAGCCTACCACAAAGTACTCCTGAGTTACACTTGTAGACTCCTGAGGTCAAAGGTCAAGCAAGTTCTCCAAATATCTTATGATCATTGTTCTGTTTGTAGATTGCTCATTTTGTATTACCTTTACTGTGTTCCAAGAATAGAAAGTAGGAGACACAAACAAATGGAGAATGTCAAAGTCGTGAATCAAACTACAGGTGTGAACACGGATGGAGGTCACCTGCTGCAGTGATGCAAACACAAAGAACAACAACATGAACTCCAGCTGGACGATAGAAGAGCAAGAAGAGCCAGAGGTCAAAGGGAAACGCCACGTTAAAGAGGAGTTCTCCACTGAGTGACGTATGAAGAGTTGTCTCATCTTCAAGCTGCCAGCTAACTTTGCTCAGGTGTTCTGATGACATCAATGCCCCCATCTGCATTCAGGAGATGACAGCAGAAGAAGAGCAACAAAACTGTCACAGTAAGAAGTTTTTGTCTTGGGGTGGATGCTCGGCCTCAGACTTTAACCCATTTGCAAGAGTCTGCTGAGTTTATCTGACGATCAGAGAAATTTGGCGAGCGCACACGCTGGCAATATTTTAGAAATTTCCCCCTACAGTAATTTTTTTTCTTCCAGAGTTTTGTTTCACGTCATTAAAATGTCACTTTGAAGACCTCCTCCCTGAGTATGAGGACACACAGAGAAGGTTGTGTGTCTTCTTGGTGGTTCTAAAGAGTCACATTGAAAGGGCCTCATTTGTCAACAGTTTTATTGACATGAGTCTCTTTTACAAATGTGTTCCTGAGAATTTTCCTGAATATTTCCAGAAAGGCCAAAGAGAAACTTGTGGGATGTCATGAAGAACCAGGAAGTTCTAGTGAGAGAAAGAAAGCAAACCTTTGTAGCAGCCATGGTTCCATTGAACCCCAGACAACAGTGGTTCTGAATCCGGTTAGGGTTTGGAAAAAAACGGTTTTACGGTTTTCTGCAGGAAGTTTTCTTCTTCTTGAACAGTTAAAAAGAAATGTCAGGTTTTGCGCATCTTCATTTTTAATCTTTTTAACCCTTGTGCTATCTTAGATGACCCCACCCTTACATTGACATGTTTTTCCTACCATGACAAAGGTGGATAAAGGTGAAGAGGATATATGTAATCCATGGACACCAGTGAGGTTCAAAATTCATTGAAGAAAAAAGGTTCAGAGCACTGTGTAGTGGGTCTAGATGACCCAACTTCCAACTTTAAAGTGCCAGGATAGCAGAAAGGTTAAATGTGGACTCCATGTCTCCTGTTAGAAATCTTTAGTACATCAAACAGCTGATACTTGAAATGACTTACAAACAGTAAAATCATGTTTTTACTGGTTTATAAACTAAAATGATCAAAAATCTTGGGATTTTTTTAAATGAGACAAGAAAACCGCCTCTGCTGGAGTTAAATGTTGTTTCAATGGCTCACATGGGGCAAACATTTTTCGTGGTGATGTTGTTGATCCACTGAACATATTCTCTGATGTCCGTGTAGACGTTGGGCACATCAGGGTATTTGCAGTTGGAGTGTCTGTTAAAAGAGACAAGGCCAACAGCTTTGCCGTTGCACACCAGAGGACCGCTAGAATCCCCCTGTAAAGAACAGACATCATGAAAAACTCAACCCATCATTAATCTGTAAAATTTAAAATTCGAACTGAGAAAACTTACATGACAGAATCCTTTGTCTGTATACTTTCCACCTGCACAGATCACATTGGGGGGAAGGTCCCCCCAGCTCTGCTTACAGTCATTGTGATCTATGATGGACACATTGACCACCCTCATGTCATCCACAGGGCCGTAAGTCCTCTCTGTCCTCCCCCATCCAGCCACAGAGCACTCCTTATTTATACTCAAGTTCATGTTCTTTTCTGCCAGTGGAATTGTTTTAATGTTCCGTCCCATGGGAGCTTTGTTGGCCAACTGCAATACAGAAATTTTCGGTTTTAGCTCGTCAGACGGTGAAAAGCGTTCAGTGATAATTCAATTGGAATAATCCATTGCATAGATGGGGCCAGCTAGCAGAAATAAGAAAAGCTCAAAACCGCAAGCATTTATTATCAGCAGACCCTCTGGATTACCTAAATGTATACTTACTTTAAGGAGCATTATGTCATAACCATGTCCAACATCACTGTAATTTTTGTGCTTGTATTGGTTGCTTATTTTAATTTTCTTGACATTGCTGTTCTTCAAATTGTGTCCTCCCAGAATGACATGCGTCAGACCCCTGAAGGATTAGGAATTGGACAGTTATTCATAGTTTTATAAGTCAGAAGCTGATTGACAGACCTTGATGAGATGATTTGTGAAGTCTAATTCCTCACTTGTCACAGTGAGCAGCAGTGACCACAAAGTCCTCGCTGATGAGGAAGCCTCCACACAGGTGACCTTTTTCGGTCTGGACGGACACCATGAACTGCATGGAACCTTCTGGAGCAAGTTCCCCATTGATGATTCCTTGAACTGTACAATGTACAATGAAATAAGGTTGATGTTTATCCATTTGTTGGAGAATTACAAATAAAATCATTTTCTTACCATGTGATGCAGCACAAATCAGAGCGTGGAAAAGCAGAAACTGTCCCTTCATGGTGTCAGGAAATCACACTTAAGCTTAAGATGGTCTCTGTCTGACAGATATTTATACATGTACCGCCTTCTGCCTTGATCAGAGGCCAATCATTATTTATCTGAACGTCACGTCAGACCAATCCTTAATGCTGAATGGTTGCGTGTTTGCAGCTTGTTTAATTTTTCATCATTGGCTGAATATCTTCATTATCAACAGAAAATAGTCTTTAGTCAGGTTGTAAGATTTTGTCGCTTCTTACTGAACATGAACAAGGTCATTGGTTCCATGCAGACCAGAGTTAATCTGTTTACTGAACTCCAA
>JAUDJI010000460.1:0-14026 GCA_037389245.1 Oryzias sinensis | reverse complement strand
GGGGGGGGGGGGGGGGTTGTCGCACGGTTTGCTTGTCATCTTGTTTTTATTTTTTTTAAATTATTTATTTATGTTTTCAGTTTTACAGTACAAAACAGAACAATAAACATTATAATTTGAATTTGCATAGGAGTTCTTAATACACAAACATAGAAAAGTGTTTTTTTTTTAACAAAATATAAGAACACTGAACTATAGGGAGTGACGAGTAATTATCCATTTGTTTGTATTTTTGAAAAAATATGTGACATATTTAAATTGGTTTATTGAACCCACTTTTTCCGGCATAAGATAAACCAGTCTTGTCTATTGTTCAAGTGTGCCGTTAGTTCTTCCATTTTATATATTTCTAATGTTAATTCCCACCATATCGTTAAAGTTGGTACATAATGGGAAAGCCAATTTTTAGTCAAGCACTTTTTGCTTGCAACCAACAGGGCTCCCATCAAGCTTGTTTTTAAATTTTATTGTATTTTATGCACAGCACTTTGAGTGACATGTTGTTGAAAAAGTGCTATATAAATAACGGTTGATTTGATTTGATTTGATTGTCCAGTGCTAAAGGTTTGATTAGACGACATCCCTGCTGACAACCTTGTCCTAGTTCTAGTTAGAACAAATCCTGCTTGTCTGTTAATTCTGGGATAAGAAGTTCTAGTCATCTTGCTAAGATTGTCCCAATTAAGCTGTAGTCAATGTTTAAAATGGATACTGGTCTATAAAGTCCACATGTTGGGATTATTGAGATTACCGTTTCTCCTCCTCCAAGGACACGATTATAGCACTTCCTGTGTTGTGGGTTTATATGTTATCTTAGGTGTTTAGACAACACCCAAACTGGGTTTGAACTCACCAGACGTGGTGCTCTTCTCTTCTGTGCTACTGGGCTCTGACGCTGCCTGGCTCAGAGGCACTTCTGCAGGGGTTTTGGAGTAAAGCATGTCCAGGACAAACTTGTCTTGGTCAGACAGCATGCTGCACTGTCGCTGCACACCTGCCTCTGCAAACAGGTTAGCAAGAACAGACACTTGCAGGTTTGTTCTGATCAAAGACAGTTTGTTCTAAAAGATTTAAACTCCGTCTTAAAGAATTAAGAAAAGACTATACTTTTATTGTGCTGAATTCATTTTGGAAAAGGTTTTGTGCTTTTATGTTGAAGAACTGCTGTGAAGTAAAAACAAAGACTTCCTCTTTTTGTCCAGTCAGATGCTGCATTTGAGGTACGTTCATTAAACAGAACCACCACAGTGTTCAACTTTATGCAGATGATACTTTCCTGTTTGAGATGCCATAGAATCTCATGATCACTGCTCTGTTTTTAACACTGTGTGAGTTGCTCCTGACCTTCTGTTCTCATACCTGAGGTTCGGTCCATCTCGCCTGGGTCGTTGTAGGACTCGGTTTCTCCATGTCTGTCTTTAATGGTGGATGCTTGATCTACAAACCAGCATATAAACGAGATCGGTCATCAAAACTCCAGTCATCCCAACATGTCCAACCTGAATATTTACCGTGTGGCTCCTCAGACACCTGGACGTCACTTGACTCCGCCTCCGGCTCAACGATGGAAGGTGTGGCTTCGTTAGACATCAGCTGTTGGAATGTGCTTGGAGGCATTGGTTTTCCCTTTTTCAGTTGTTTGTTTGTGTTTTTCAAGTTTGAGTCCAAGCCCATCAGGAAACCGCTTCTGTGGGGGAGGGGCAGTAGACCCAGAGGTCGACATGTATTAGCTTTTGGGGTTTGATCAATAATAATCGGAGGGAACGTTTTTTGACAGCTGCAAAATATAAAAACACTTTAATAAAAGAGCATTTCCAAACCCTTTTGACTGTTTGATTTTTCTGTCACATCAAACAAAAGCATAAAAAGCATCAACTCCAAAAGACAAACGGAAGAAAACCAAATTCAAACCAATTCAAATCACCTAAATCAATAAAGAAAGAGCAGATTGTGGATCTATTGTTATTCTTCACTCCAGATCTATTCCAGGCAGATTAAACACCAGTAGTTAGACAGCACCCAAAAATCACTGACAAGACAAACAATTCAGGAGGGGGAAACCCCACCAACCCCCACCACCAAAGAACCAGACATAAACCATTTCACACGTAGATCCGACACCAGCAGAACCCGATTTATGGCTTTAATATGAAAGATTCTGAAAGAAGAACAACAACTCCTGGATGTTCTGTGACCGTTTGAGCTTCATCATGAATTGTATCAGTTTGACAGCGTCGGGGTCACGGGGTCGCAGCATGGCGGCTTGAATGTGTTAAACTGAGGTCTCTGAGACCAGAAACACGACTTGAGGTTCCAGAAGCTTCTAAAAAGTGCGCTTGCTTTGGAGTCTCACCTTCATAAAGTCATCCACCAAAGCAAAGATGGATGTTTTGCTGTTCTTTGCTGATAACTTTATTTATTTAAGAGGGAAACAAGTAAACAAACTGTTTAGTTTGATATCTGGAGCATTAACAAAATTTTAGGAAGGTTTCTGACAGGTAAACTCAGGTGCTGGTGAAGTGGCTTCCGTCTGAGCAGCCGGCCCCGGTCTGCAGGCCCCGGTCTGCAGGCCCCGGTCTGCAGGCCCCGGTCTGCAGGCCCCGGTCTGCAGGCCCCGGTCTGCAACTGGAAGCTCTAATGTTCTGGACCACAGGAAACCAAACGTCTGATTCGTCTTGAAGGTTACTTTCTCCAAATCTCCTTAGCAGCTTTTCTCTGCAGTTTCTCTGCAGTTAACAGTTATGTCAGACAAATGAATGATTTCAGAGCTTTTTCATTCAGTCTTTACCTACCTTTGATTTCAGCCATCAGACCAGCTTTTCTGAGAGCAAAGACCAACAGCTGAGGATGCTCAGTCTGTTTTTTCATTTACAGAACTGTAAGAATAATGCTCCTTTAAGAACCATTTATTGGTTTAAAAAAAAGTAATGTATGAATTAAAAAAGTCTCATTATTAACCCAGTAAGATAAAATCCTGAGACAGTTTGAATCTTAAAGCAGCAGAATTGGTTAAAATACTCAAATGAAATTTTTGAAGATAGTTTTTACTGTTTAAAGTTAGTTTTTTAAATGTTTCTTATATTTTATTGTTTCTTTATTGTCATTATTTATTTCCTTTATATTTATTGGTTAATGTTGTAAATTGTCTTTTTTTTGTCTATGCATTAGTGAGTAAGGAACTGAATTACAATTAATTGTATGTCGAACACGTGAAGAATCGACATTAATTAACTTTGACTTTAGACTAACCAGTCGAGCCTGGACTGTGGCGACAGAACGCAGATGAGGTCATTGACTTCATTCACATGTTTTCTGACGTAAACACGTCTCTGGACAGTTTCCTTTGTTTTAAACAGCCTTTTGGCCTTACGGGGGTGGGGCTTATCGTTCTCATGGTTAGTTCTGGTGGGTCCCAACAGGCCGGTCCCCACAAGAACCTACAGAAACGTAGACAGACACACACACCAACTGTGAGGCCCCCCCACCGGGGCCCAAAGTCCTTCCTGCAGCTTCCAGCATGCAGTGAGGCTGAGGCAGTACTTACGGATAGTTCTTCAGAACCGGCTTGTCCGAAATGACATTACTGTTGTCCAGGCTGCAAACACACAACACACGTCTGACTGGGTGGGACATGCACACACAGCATGACATCACACCAGCAGGACCCCCACCTTACAGGACCCCCACCTTACAGGCCCCCACCAGCAGGCGTCCTATCAGACGCCCTCAGACACAGGCAGCCGCCAAACATCTTACCTGCAGCTCAGAGGCGGAGCCAAGTCAGTTGACATGGCAGAGCACCACCATTTACACAAAGACGCACAACAAACTACACACCAGAGAGACCAGTTGTGTTTGAAAAGAGTGTCCCACCTGCTCCAGAACCCCCCCACGAACACACGGGGAAAAAGAGGCGCGTACTCACCAAAAGATGTCATCAGCCTCCGAGCTGAAGGAGGAAGAAGAGGTGGAAGTTTGGAAGAAGGAGAGAGAAGAAGAAGAAGAAGGGTTAGATTTATGGAGTGAGGGGAAAGAGACCTCAGGGTTTACTGCAGAGAGCGTAGACGAAGATTTGTTTCTATGAAGTCTGAACATCCGCCAAAGATCCAGAGAATATTTAGGCACGAATCATGGAATGATCCAGAAATAAAGATCAGGAGATCAATCAGGTTTTCCTGAAACAAATGAAACTGAGACAGTTTGATTGATCGATTTCAGGGAAATGTTTTTAAGAATAATAAATTAACGTCTCAAGGCGATTAAGATCAAAGTTTATTCCACAAGAAATGAAAATGATGATGGAAAAACACATTTGAGAGAAGAGGAAAAGAATCCGGAAATTAGTTGATATTTAAGAAGTTGGTTTGGTTGTCGTGGCAACAAGATAAATCTGTTAAAGAAAACAGAACCGGTTCATAAAGGAATCTTGAGAAACTCTGAAGATTAAAGGAGATAAATCCTGAATATGACTGAGAAATAAACCTGAGAGTAAAAGCTTAAAAAATATTTAACGTTAAAATTTTTCTACTCGTACAGATTTTAACCAAAAGTCCAAAAATGAAACAAAAGATTTCAATAGAAAGAAGAGAAATCCAAACGCAATTGATAAAGAAATCTAACTTATGTTATTTTAAGATGAAGCGAAGATTTAGAAAGTTTTTGGACGAAAAACAAACAAGTCTAGAAACAGATGAGATGAAGAGTAAAGATAATGTAAATAAAAAAAAACGTTTAAAGTTCAGATGGAAACTGATCTGGTTTAAGGTTTCATCGTGGTGATCATCACTGAGATTTTCCAAATAACATCAAAGTAGTCCTGAAGCTCCAACGAACAAACAGAGGATTTAAAGTAAACTTTACCGGAGAACTGATGAAAAGAAAGAAAGAAAGAAAGAAGCAAAACGATGTTTGAATCGATGAAAGTGAGGTTCTACTGATGATGTCAAAAGAAAGAGTCCAGAGGACGAACGATCAGGAGTCAATCTGAGTTTTCTATTCAAAAGAATTAAGATTAAAGTAAATAAATAATGAAAAATTCTGGAACACATTCCCAGATTACAAGGGAAGGAGAATTTGAAAGGGTCATTTTTCTACATGGTTTATTAATACTTAAATGTTGACAAACAACATCGTAACGCTTCCCTCCTGTTGTGCTTTTGGTCAGCTCAGTCTTTGGTTGTAAACATTTCTGCTCAGTTCTGTCATGAACACAGACAGCAGGGTGGCGCTTCAGATCCCAATAGTCATCAAACTGGAATCGGACATTAATGTCAAATCGTCATAAGAAATACTCATCACAAACCTTTAAGAACAGCTGTAAATTAAAAAACCTTCACAAATGATCCTAAAAGATGTTTGATTTAAACATCCTTTTAATGCAAAATTAAGTTTATGAGCTTTTAAGTGTTTTATAATGTTTATTCCTCTCTATAACCTACCCCATAGGGGTATTTTCATCCGGTCGCTCATATCTGAGTATTCTTCTAAAAACCTGCTCTCTGAGCACCAGCCCCTACCAGTCCATGAAAATGAGTGGGTTCTCACATTGTGATGTCACAAAGTGCGGAACAGCCCCCTTCAGGAAGAGTCTGTCCTGCCAGCTCCGCCCCCAGGCTAACACACACATACACACTTTCTCCACGGAGCTAGCACTGATTAGCTAAACTCTTTCCTTTTCTATGCACAATATGCACATCCATCTTTGCAAAAGTTCAAATGTTCGTTTTTGTGGGAGAAACGGAGACACGCTGCTGAGGCCGACTCCAGGATGACATCATGAAATGGGTGGCACCCACAAGAAACGAAAGGTGGAGCCTCAGAGATCGAGTTGTCTTACTTCAGATTATCAAAATGAGCTGTAAAAATAACTTATTTTACAAAAACATTGTTCTTTAGTGTGCCAAAGTTAATATATTTGTAATATATTACATATCCATGTAGTTTACTCTGAAAGGCCTGGAATAGCATCATATAGGCCATTTAAACAGAAGTAATAAGAAAAAATCCAAAAGTGACTAAATTAAAAGGCAGGGGAGCCTTAAATTTTTTTTTATAATAATTGATAACATTTGTAGACTTTTGACAGGACAGCAGTTTGATGACTCCAAGATGTTTCTGAGACCTGAGGAACTGTCACTGCGCTTATCACGCTACCAAACAACTTCACTTACTTTGAAGGGCTTTTGGCCTCCGTCCTGGTTTGATCGCTGTTCGGCTGAGACGGAGTGTTTTCCTGGAGTGCGAGGTCAGGTGAGGTCGAGCTAAAGTACACACATGACAGGAATGACTGAACAGTCAAGAATGAAGTCACACACAGACTGTGTAGTCCAGTCTGGCCATTCTGCTGCTTCATGACCAGAAGCTGCACCAAGTGTTCTCGTTTAAATGACATTATGGGGACCAAAGCCTAGCAGGACACCATGGTGTGGGAACCTTGTGAAAAATGCAGACAAAAAGAATCGTTTGTGATCACAATCTAATGTCAGGGGGAGTTCACAAACAGGCTGAAAATTAGTTTGCATGTTAGACATAAAGTTGAAATAGTAAACAACTTAAGAAGCCAAGAGGTCAAGGAAAGTTCCTGTTAATACTTTTAGATAAGTGTATGTACATTTGTGTGACAGTTTTATGTATTTTATATTATAACACAACAACCTTTAAAGTTTAGATGCAAATTTCTACAAGTCTCTAAATATGAAGTTATGAAGTTAAATTAAATATTTATCCTTTTAAAGGATAACCTCGCTGTCTTAACATCCAGATAGGAGGTGACTGTAGCTGTGCGGAGCTGGGCAGCCAGTAGAGGGCAGTAACATGCCTGTTAGCAGGTCAGTTTCAATGCTACAGACCTGAGGTTTGTGGAAGGCTCCTCAAAGACGGAGCTGGATTTGGAGAACAGTCTTGACTTCCTCTTCAACCCCAGAATAGACATGTGATGACGAAGAAAAGAGTGACTCCTGGTGGTGAACATGCACCACAGCAGGGGCAGAAACACAGAAAAGGAGGGGAACACCGCTGGTTAAATTCAGGGACAGTTAGCCGCCACCAAAATACAGAGACAGAATAATCAGAGACTGATCAGGGACCAGAAGATTTGTTTTTTCTTGCCATGTATTTATACATCAAAGCTAATTATCAGAGGTTGCTCTAGTTGTCACCATTTTGGTCTCATTATTTTTGTTTGGCAGTCTTTGTACAAACAGAACTTACGAGGACTTCTTCCCCTGCTCTGAAGTGACACTGCCATTGGTCTGGGGGGGCAGGGGTGAGCTGGTCCTGGATCCACATGGACTAGAGGAGTAGCTGCCATGGTCAGAGGTCAGCGGTGATAAGGCCCGGCTGTCAGGCCCCAACGTTAAGCTGGGTGAGGAGACTGTGACGGATGAAGGGGTGGGTGGGGACAGGGGAGTGAAGGGGCTGACGGGGGACAGCAGGTCTGGCGTGTTCTGACTGGAGCGGCGGCTCCTGCGGCCCTCCTGATCACCAGTGGCGGCCTTCCTCTTCTTTTTTTGTTGAAGGGACGAGGTGTCTTCGACATCGCCGTCTTCGTGTCGCAGAGCAGTCTGCACCCACAAAAACAGACAATAATGCCAGGCACTAAAACTTGACAGGTTACCATGGTAACTGCCCCTGATTAAACATTGTGGAGCATTTTAAGGGTCTGTCAGTGTATAAAGCTGCTTTTGATTTACTGTAGTGGCACTTTGATGTGCTGATCAGTTTTAGTTTTAATGTGAACCATTTTCTTTGTTATGAACAAGTTATTGATTAACAAAACACTTTAAGTTGGTCAGGAGCGAAAAACATTTTGAAGTACCAAAATTAAATCACAAGTCTAAAAAAAAGTGTAAAAATTAAACACTGTACATTAGCACCATCAACAGATCTTTATGGGTCCCTTTGGTAATGTTGTGTTTGTGATAGGAATTATTATAATGGCTTATATACCAACATATTGGTAACTTTAATGTATGATAATATAATATTTTGATAGAAATCTTTTTAAACAGTTTGGTAAAAAAAACTCGAACCTTACTGACAGAAAACTCCTTTATCTTCTGACTCACAAACATTTATTCCCACAACACCTTTAGACTGTAACACTTGATCAACATGGACAAGGATTTGGATGCGTCGGTTGCCATGGTTACCTCATACGTGGTGAACTGTGTGCGCAGGTCCGGCTCTGTTCCCAGTCTGCTCAGGTGTTTCTGGATGACGGTCTCCATCCCCAGCTGCTCCAGGCAGTCCGTGACGTCATAGAAGGAGTCCTGGTCTGGGAGCACGGCCAGGGCCTGAAACAAACAACTTATTTGTTGATATTGTTTATGACAATATCATAACAGTATCATTGTGTTTGATTCTCTAGACTGGATTACTGTAACTCCTTGTTAGCAGCGTGTCCTAAGAGTTCCTTAAGAAGTCTCCAGCTTGTTCAGAACGCAGCAGCTAGATTGTTAGCAGGAACTAGCAGAAGAGATCACATCACTCCTGTGTTAGTTTCACTTCACTGGATCCCAGTTGATTCCAGAATCCAGTTCAAGATCCTCCTGTTAACCTATAAGGCCTTACATGGAATGGCCCCGTCCTATATTAAGGACCTCATAGTCCCTTACCATCCAATCAGAACACTTTGCTCGCAAAATGCAGGACTGCTTGTGGTTCCTAGAATTAGTCAAAGTACGGTTGGAGGTAGAGCGTTTAGCCACCAAGCCCCTGTCTTATGGAATAAACTCCCAGCTCATGGAAGAGAGGCCGACTCAGTTTCTACATTCAAAGTTAGACTGAAAACATTCCTCTTTGGACAGATTTATTGTCAGACTAGTTAGTATTCAGAGATTATTTAACTTAATGTTAATTTGTTTAAATTAAACTTAATAACAATAACTATTTCTTTTAAAAGGCTGCTAGAAGTTGAAGCTGGGGTAACTATGGTGCTCCGGGGTTCTGTCCTCTTTTCTCATCTACTTCTACCCTTCCTCTCCTCCATTCTTGATCATTATTCTTCATTTGGTTCTCCATCCCTTTTTTGGTGCAGTGCGATTCATGTATTGTCCCTCTTTCCCTCTACCCTCCTGGGGAGTGGGAGTGCTTCCAGACTCCAGTTGTTTCATCCGTGCTCCAGTTCCTGACCGTCTACCTCGTCTCTGCTCCTGCTCCTGCTCCTGGCTGTGGTTCCTGTCTCCGGCTCGACTTGCCCCCCTGACTGCCCCCCCAACCACGGCTGGATGAAGCTCGTCTGCTGGACTTTATATATGTAGTTGTAGATTTAGATAAGTTAATTCTTCTCTAAGAGTTCTGGTAAATCGCCTGTCCGCCCTGGGGGAGGATCCCTCCTTCATGTGGGCACCCCTGAGGTTTCTTCGTATTTTTGGGAGTTTTTCCTTACAGAGAAGGGGGGTCTAAGGGCAGGGATGCCAGTATAGCCTAGTCAGTTTGTTAGTCCATTTTAGTATTTTCCTATTGAACTCTATGTATTCATGATCCTTTTGAGTTCATGTTTCACTTTTTCAATTACTGATACAAAGCCCATTGAGACGACTGTTGTTATGAATTTGGGGTATACAAATAAAATTGAATTGAATTGAATTTGTTGATATTGTTGTTATTGTTTATGCTTTTGTACATCTTAAAGATTAAATTTGTGGCTTAGCATGTGAGCTACATCTCTTTCTGTCTGACACCCACCATTCTGGAAGTATAAGTATAAACATTTAGAGCACAAACGATTAATAAACATCATCATATTTTCACAATTTATTCTGTATCACATCAGGTAAACATACTTAGTTTTTGCTAACATATTTGTTGGATATCATCCACATAGAATTCATTTGAAATGTGGCTGAACTGATTAATAAGTCTCCCAAGAGGAGTCATATATAAGATAAATAATATAGAACCCTGGGGAATACCATAAGATGTTTTAAACACTGTATCATTGTGTTTGCATAATGTTAGCTTAGGAGGGGACTGCTGTGGTTTTGGTCAGTGGTCCACATACAGACAACAAGAACAAGCCCTTAATGATTTTGACCCAGAGAGAAGCCGCTTGGCACCACCTGTTGGAGTTACGTCCATTGAGCAAACGATCAAAAAGAGTTACAACAGTTTAAGGAGTGCGAGTGATTTTGCAGTTTAAAAGAAGAACTTCTTCATTAAAGCTTACCTTGTTAATGAGGGTCATGGTCAACATGAGCAGCTCTGCGTCGGCTCCAGTTTTGTCGTGGAGGATATCCATGAGAAAACTCCAAGGCTTTACTTCTATAACACAAACAGACACAGATGCGTGGGCGGTCCAAGCTGATGCACTGTGATGCTAAAAGTTGTTCTTTACAGATCGTACCTCTCTGTCTGTCGACTTTATTGATGGCCTGGATGAGCAGCGAGCTGTTGGACTCTGAATACTCCACAAACACGATAAGAAGTTTCAAAGCCGTCTTCACCACCAGGCGTGACTGAGGAGACACACACCGTCATGCTGCTTCTGCAGCGCTTATCTAACCTGCAAAGCTGTTTAGATGCAGTTGAATGAGTGGATCAGACAGGAATGCTTTCACCGCCTCCATATTTGGTTTCTTCTTGAGGTGCTCCCTAGAGTCAGAGGAGTTTGTTTTACACTCCTGCTCCACCTACTGCTAATTACCTGGATCAGGTGAGTTCCACCAACAATGAACTGCAAGAGCAAAGGTGGTCACTGAGCAGCCCTGCCTAAGACTTCAGTCAAATCTACTCTGCACACTTTTCCTTCAGAAAACTATAAACCAGTTAAATAAAAAGGTACATTGTAAAATGATACATTTATGTAATAATACTACTTTGTACAAGAACAAATGTAAAGTTGTTCATACAAATTTTGTGATAAATTCCTGCCTTTGGTCATACATCCCATCATAACTGACATTTGGACCTACAGATCTTTTTACATAAATCAAGTTGTCCTCACACAAACTTTGCACCTCAACTCCTTTTTTCCTGGTCTGCGTTTGGACTTTGGTCTATTTTAGTTTGTTTTTTGATGTTTTTCTCTTATTGAGCTCAATAAACATGGCATACTCACCATGTTCAATGTTTTTAGTCCTTAACCTTGACATATGGATGTAACATTTCCATATTTAGACTTTAACATTCGATTAAGTTCATATTTTCAGTTTAAGCATATGGAGTATCTAGCAGTTAACCCTTTAATGCCTCAGCTGATGCCTACAACACAGAATAACACAACTTCTCCAAACTAGCGTCGCTCTTCCACCTCTTCAAAGAACGCCAACACCGCAGCTTTAGCTCCAGCATGGAGGGAGTTTTAGGATGCTAAAGCTAAAGCTCCGGTGTTAAAGGGTTCATTTGGATAAAACTTTACGTTCGGGGGAGACATAATGAAAAATATTGCAGAGTTGTAGACAAAGGAAGTCTAAAATCGGCTGGTATTGTTGGCCTGGAGGCCCAGTGATTGGTTCCAAACATGATTGCTTTGTTTGCTCTGCAGCATTTGACGGACTCTCATGCACATACAAATACTTGTTCAAACTGTGAGGAGGGACAGAATTGACTTTAGAATGGAAGTTTGACAAATAAGCATGAATTGAATCCGTACCGTTAGGATAAATGTATGAACTGAAATCTCATGGGTTCAGCGTTTTACTGCGGTGATACGCAGTCAAGAGTACTTCACTTCATCCAGCTAAAGTACTCACCAGACTTCCTGTCAGCGTGTAGAGCCACTGCACCGTCTCGTTGTGGCTGATCACTCCATGCATGCCGTCCACAAACAGCATGATCTGGCTGAGGGCTGAAAGAAACCGTTTTCTGTGTTTCAGTGACAAAAATGGTGGAACGTCACAAAAACCAAAAGTTCCAAACTAAAGCATCCATCCATCAGGGATTTCAACTCACAATGACTTAAATTCAAGCTGCTGTTAAATTCAGTTTCCGCTGGCGTCCAGTTTCAATGTTAGGTCAACGTACAGATGCCAACGGAGGTCTGCGGCGCCATTCTCTAGCAGCAGTAGCATTCTGGTGTGGTGCGGCGAAAATTCTAAGTCTGACTTCAAATAGCTGAACTTTGTTGAATTCCCATCACATCAACCAATCAGGAACTCAGATGTGACGAGACGTGTCGATGACAGAATCAGAGGGTGGAGTCCAACTCCAACATGGAGACGAATCTGACCGTTCTCCTGATCTTTGGGATGTTATTCTCATTTGCATGTAGACAAAAAATCCCTCCGTCGCATTTTTATTTTTCCCTCCTCAGACTAATGCGGGACAGTAAGTCATCAGACTGGGTCACAGAGAGGCGGAAGGACCGCTGAAGGCGCCGTCATCCAGACGCAGAAGATGATGAGGCTCTCCGTACCGGGAGAGTCTCTGAATGTCATAGCCAGGACACGGAGACGGGATCACCCACGCTTTTGTAGAGCTCTTCAGAATGAATAAACCGGATCTCCAGACGTCGTCCAGGGCTTCAATGCAGCGATGAGGCTAAAAGCTTTTGACGGTAGCTCCTCCCACACGCAGCGAGAGCGGCAGGCTATGTTCACGTGTGGACAAGAGTCTAGCAGCGAATTTGACGTGCGATTCATGTTCGGTGTGAACTTAGCCAAAGAATGAGTTAAAGTGCAGAATTAAAGCATTAAAACATTCAACTTTTGTGTTTTTGTACTTTTCAGCTCTTCGAGGTTTCGCTGTTTGGAACGCTTACCTTCCTTTCGTAATTACTGAACGTAGAGTAAATTATTAGCAACACCGTCTTTTGCGGTTGCAGTAGATATTTTTGTTCTCTCCTCGTTATCAAGGAGTCTACTCTGTTTCCTAAATATTTTCCTTCACAAATCGCTGCCGCTTTACAAGCTCTGATGTTCCGTCTTTAAGTTCAAGCGTTTCTCTGGCTGGAGTTCACCTTCCCTTCGACCATGACGTCACAGCAGGTACAGATGACCTTTGACCTTTGCTGGTTGTTTGTTTAGTAACACAGGTCTGATTCAGCTTTCAGACCCTGAAATTGTTTTCATGGGGAGATCTTGGTGGACGTTCACCTCTCAGGATGTAGTTCTGGTAGTTGTGGTCGGCTTCTGCTCCGACTTTGATGAAGCAAGTCAGGCCTTCAGAGGCGACGAACTCAGGAACCAGGTCTTTGTCATCCTGCAGAGACCAGAGGAACACGGATGAAACTGTCTCCCCGTTTAAACTGAAGCTGAAAAGAAAACGAAATTTCAATTTCTATGTATGTGTAAACATTGGAGATCTTGATAATAAAGATACTTTGACTGACTACTTTGATGAGGAACGTCCTGAAACTGGACCCTCGTCGTCTTAGACGACAACACAAAACAATACAACACCACAACAACAAACAACAACACAGATTAACACGACAAGAATGAAGAACACGGAGCAAAGACACAGCAAGCTCTGACAGGACCGGTTCTGACTGGACTTTAGGTTCATGAGTGTTCTGGATCAGCTGATGAGGTGAGACACACTCCTTTCTGCAGTGATCTGTCTTGACTTGACCTCCGTTTGGTTTGTCCAGCAGAAGGTCATGATGTTAATGATTTTTTTCTGTGGGCTTTTCTTCCACAGTTTACATTTTTTAACTTCATTGTACAACAACTAATAAAGATTATTCTATTAAAAATCTGGATTTTCAACATTCACAGAAAGTACAAAGAAATCCACCTTAGCAGATGATGAGTAACCATGGCAACCATCCAAACAAGCAGACCTAATCTCGCTCTATGTGCTTCTGTTCTTCGTCGTCTGTCTAACGGCGTGAAAGACACCCCCCACCCCCCACCCCCCACCCGAGCAGAGTTACCTGGAAGAGCTGTTTGAGGGAGAACAGAGCCCTTCGCAGGTCCGGACCGTGGGAGTTGTAGAGTTTCTCTGAAACAGAAGAACAGGAAGCTTGAGCTGCATCTCAGACTCCGCATGCCTCAGACCAGGTGATGACATCACACATTCTCCAGGAAGAGCCGCTTTGCTTCTGACGCAGTCAGACGCCTTCAGAGCTAAAGGAGAGCCTCGA
>JAUDJI010000459.1:0-14027 GCA_037389245.1 Oryzias sinensis | reverse complement strand
GTCCAGGTCCAGCTGATCCAGAACCTCCTCTGACATCTGCAGCATGTAGGCCAGAGCAGAGCAGTGGATCTCTGAGAGTCTCTTCTCTGCTCTGTTCTCTGACTTCAGGAACTCCTGGACGTCTTTATGGACAGAGAGGTCCTTCATCTCCATCAGACAGTGGAAGATGTTGATTCTTCTGTCAGGAGAGATTTGATCTCCACTCATCATCTGCCATGGCAGAGAGTAGTCTTCTGGTGTCTCATCGTCCTTCTGTACCATCTTGAGGTTGTTGGTGACTCTCTGGATGGTTTCTGGACTCTGGTCCGTCTGACCCAGCAGACCTCCTAAGAGCCTCTGGTTGGACTCCACAGAGAGGCCATGAAGGAATCGAACACAAAGGTCCAGATGTCCAGATTTGCTCTGCAGGGATTTCTCCATCACTCTACTCAGAAACTCATCCAGAGATGAGATGTTTCTTTCATCCTTCAGGAAGTCCCTCATAACTTTGGTGTTCCTGTTGGAGTAACAGTGGAACATGTAGACTGCAGCCAGAAACTCCTGAACGCTCAGATGAACAAAGCTGTAGACCGCTTTCTGGAAGATTCCACACTCTCTTCTGAAGATCTCAGTACAAACTCCAGAGTACACCGAGGCCTCGGTGACGTCCAGACCACACTGCTGCAGGTCTTCTTGGTAGAACATGATGTTTCCTTTCTCCAGATGTTCAAAGGCCAGCCCCCCCAGCTTCAGAAGAACTTCCCTGTCCGCCTCTGCCAGCCCTTGTGGACTTGTCTGATGTTCCAGCTGGTACTTGTTCTTCTTCCTCTTTGTCTGGACCATCAGGAAGTGGGAGTACATGTCAGTCAGGGTGGTGGGCAGCTCTGCTCCCTGCTCTGTGGACACCATGTTCTCCAGAACCACAGCAGTGATCCAGCAGAAGACTGGAACCTCACACATGATGTGAAGGCTCCTGGAGGTCTTGATGTGGGAGATGATTCTGCTGGACTGCTCTTCATCTGGGAACCTCCTCCTGAAGTACTCCTCCTTCTGAGCATCATTGAAGCCTCGTACTTCTGTCAGTCTGTCCACACATGAAGCAGGGATCTGATTGGCTGCTGCAGGTCTGGACGTGATCCAGACCAGAGCTGAGGGCAGCAGACGTCCCTGGATGAGGTTTATCAGCAGCACGTTGACTGAGGACGTCTGTGTGACATCAGACACCGCCGGACTGTTGCTGAAGTCCAGAGAAAGTCTGCTTTCATCCAGACCGTCAAAGATGAAGAGGAGTTTGCAGACAGACAGCTGCTCTGCTGGGATCTTCTGGAACGTTGGATGGAACAGCTGGATCAGAGAGAGAAGACTGTGCTGCTGGTCTCTGATCAAGTTCAGCTCCCTGAAGGACAGAGGAACCACAGCACTGATGTCTTGGTTCTCCGAGCCCTCGGCCCAGTCCAGAGTGAACTTCTGCACCGAGAAGCTTTTTCCAGCTCCAGCAACGCCACTGGTCAGAACCACTCTGATGGATCCATGCTGGTCAGGTAAGCGTTTCAGGATGTCATGGTTCCTGATTGGAGCATCATGACGCCTGTTGGTCTTGGAGGAGGTCTCCAGCTGCCTCACCTCATGTTGGGTCTGGACCTCTTCTCTCAGTCCCTCTGTGATGTAGAGCTCAGTGTAGATCCGGTTCAGGGGCATTTCTTTTCCTGATTCTTCAGTTGCATGTTCACATCTCCTCCTCAAACTGATCTGATGTTCATCTAATGGCTCCTTCAGTCCAACATCTGAAGAAGACAGACAGCAGAGAAAGAAATCTCATGAGTCTCCAACAAAACAGAAGTTTAGTTTTCATAACTGAGTCCATCAGCAGATCTTCAGTCTCATTTTGGACTTTGGATGTTGTGGTGTTTGCAGTGAGGCATGCTGGGTAATGCTCTGTTGGGTTGTTCTTTGCTTAAACCACCAGTCCGTCATGCTTGCTATCGTTAAATGCTAACCTTTTGGTGCCAGACTTGTTGAAAACAACAACAGTCTGGAGACACGCGGTCACTTCAGTCCGTGTCAGTGAAGTCTGTTGGTGTTTTGCTCGTCTGTCATGTTTCCACTTGCTGTGATGAGGAATAACATCCATGGAGACGGAACTTCCCATGTAAGGTTTCAGGTTTACAGAATTAGGAGTTTGGTTTTTAAAGTAGCCTTGTTTGAGCGAGGACCCTGAGGCTACAGCAGACTTGGTTCTGAGTTCTGCTCCTCTGGACCTGGACTGGTGGGGGTCGTTTTTCACATCATAGGTCCAGTTTCAGACTCACCTTCAATTCAATTCATTTTTATTTGTATAGCCCAAAATCAGAACAACAGTCGTCTCGATGGGCTTCAAAGTAAAACATGAACTCAAAAGGATCATGAATACAAAGAGTTCAATAGGAAAATACTAAAATGAACTAACAAACTGACTAAGCTATACTGGCATCCCTGCCCTTAGACCCCCCTTCTCTGTGAGGAAAAACTCCCAAAAAAAACGGATTCCGGAAAAAACGAAGAAACCTCAGGGGTGCCCACATGAAGGAGGGATCCTCCCCCAGGACGGACAGGCGATTTACCAGAACTCTTAGAGAAGAATTAACTTATCTAAATCTACAACTACATATATAAAGTCCAGCAGACGAGCTTCATCCAGTCGTGGTTGGGGGGACAGTCAGGGGGGCAAGTCGAGCTGGAGACAGGAACCACAGCCAGGAGCAGGAGCAGAGACGAGGTACTCAGTCAGGTGTCACAACCGATGTTCTAGAGTAATTGTTCCTTCCTGTCCTCTCAGAACCATTTACTGAATCAGAGAAGTGGACTGAGTCAGTGTGACATCATCATAAACGGTTTACTTCCAGCTCCAACCAAATCAGGTCGATTTGGTCGCCATTTTTTTACGATACTTTTCCCGCCATGTTGGAGCCAGACGCTGTCAGTGAGCAGTGATTGGTCCAAGTCGGTCTGAGTCATCGTTTCTATGGCAACCACTCTCACCAATCAGGAGTGAACTTGTTGGAAAGCCACACCTCTAATACTTCAAAGCGGACTACACAAAGTCTGTCAATGTTTTGAACGTTGGAGGTGGGGCCAGCAGGCTCCACCTACTTTTATTGAGGCATCTGATTGGTCATTTTATAACTTGAGCTACAGAAAACATATCCTGAAAAAAGAACATGCTAAAAATATCGGATGAAGAATGGTTCTTGAGTGAAGAACAGCTGTTTATGTCCTCTAAAGAAGTCACTTCCTGTTTGGAACGCCAGGGGGAGGGGTCACTCAGTCCAGTTCTCTTATACTACAGTCCAGTTGTTCCAGTTTCTTTTAGAAAGACTTTTCTTCTTCAGGAACTCACAGGTTCACCATCAGAGAGAAGAATTGATCTAGAACCTGGATTCTGAAATCCCTAAAGGTTCTGGTGGTTTTAGCGTTTTTGAATTCTTTAAGGGATGAAGGAAACGTTTTCCAGAGATGCTCCTCTAAAGTCTGATCAAACTCACCGGGTGTGGACCTTGAACCACAATGAGGACAGGACCGGTGTCCTGATGCAGCAGACTGGTCCCAGTGAGAGGTGATGCGCCTTCTACAGAACCAATGTCCACAGCTGGTGGAGACCGGATCCTTCAGGACGTCCTGACATAAAACGCAGCCGGACTGCGGCTCCTCTTCACTAACAGATCTCCTCTTCCTCTCTCTGTGGACACCAAGAGAAGACTGAGGCAAAGACAGTAGATAAAGATCATGAAGACTTCCCTAAAGACGAACCCCGGAATGGACCTCCTGATGATCACTCACTACTCATGAGAACTGTGTTCTGCCTGAGCTCGGACCAGTTCAGAGAACGGGTTCTTACCTGGACTTTAAGGGTCCAGGTCCATCTTTGAAGTTAATGACGTATTCTCTGGATTTGTCGCTCTTCAAGGACTCACAGATGAATGCTGCTGGGCGGTCCTCCAGTGAGAGGGGCGGAGCTCTGCAGACACATTTAGAACCTTTACTCAACAGAAGAAACATATCCAACCAACAGGGGGGGGGCATATTCAACCAACGGAGGGGGGGGCATATTCAACCAACGGAGGGGGGCCTTCAAAGGCCACCACTGAGTCTTGAAACCAAAAACATGAAAAATCAACTTAGATGGAAGAGTCTGAGGTTTACTTTGAGTCTGCAGATCCACATCCAGAACTGAAGTTTTCAGGTTGACCTTTGGATCTGTCGCTCTTCATGGATCCACAGCTGGACGATGCAGACGGGAGCGTCTGACCTCTGCAGACACAAACATCAGAGAGGAGGTGAGGTCTGATTCCTCTCAGCTTCCATGGTCGTCCTCTGAACGTCCCCCGTCTCCTCACACCAATCCATTCCTGGAAACTCTTCATGGATTTTCATCAGGACTCCAGGGGAGAACAGAGACCAAACTGGGCTTTCAGTGTGACGGGGAGAGAAATCAAAGATCATCAGAGAGAAGATCAGAGCTTTCTGTTCAAATGATTCTAATGAAGGACCTGAAACATCAACGTTCGCTGACATCCTGCACTCAGGAACTCGTTACAAGTCTCTAAATGACATCTCTGCTAGAAACCAGAGCCGCCTCATCAGGCATCATCCCTTACCTGAACCCACCTGAACGCACCTTGAAGCAGGTTTCTGACGCTAATCCTTCTCATCGATGACATCCGGCTGGTTTTAGTCAACAAACACAATCAAAGCTGTTTGTGCCTCAAATGATCAACCGGATTAGAACTGCTATCATTTAGAGGAGAACATTTCAGCTAAAAGGACAAAGAAAAACACATTTGTGAGGAACGTCTGAAGCTGGTCTGAAGCCTGATTGGTCCGTTAGGTCTGAGGAGACCAAAGGAACCACATGAGGAGAACCTGAGGGTTCCTGTCTGCATTCCAAGAGAAGACGTCTGCGCAGCCGCCAGGCCGAGAGCGCAGCTTCTGCTGAAACCCCAACTTACTGTGAGTCCCAGGATCCAGGATCAGGCCTACAGGGTTCAGGCCCTTCTTCAGATGGCTGCACCTCCTTCAGCCCACGGCTGTGTGCCTCCTCTTCCTCTGAGCAACTCATCTTCATCCGTCAGTGTGGAAGCACAAAAACAAAAAGACATCTGACACTCCACAGCAGAAGAACACAGAACTGCAACACGTCTGCAAACTCTGCTTTCACTTTCTAAGCTCCGCCCCCTTAGAACACATGACAGGATGTGGTCATGCACGGGCCTCTGAACTCCAAATACGGGCAGAAATGTCCAGATGAAGCCTCCTCAGCGTGGAAGGAGAACTCTGCTCCACGGGAGCCTCCTCTTCCTCACATCTTCTCCTCCATGAATGCAGTCAAAGCTCTGCAAAAAGCTGCAGATCTTCCAGAAGGAGCTGCAGTGTAAAGAGGGCTGTGGCTCCCCCTGCTGGAGGATCCAGAGGTGACAGGAGGGACATCAGGAGCAGGAGGTGATGTTCAGGAGGTTTCTTCTGCTCTCCTCCTTCTTTTCTAGAACAATTTTAAAGACTTGTTTTCTTTTCCCTTAACGTGAAAACGAGTTTTAGCGGAAGCGGACAGAAACAAAGTTTCAAATGTTCCATCGTTGTGGTTTCTTTTAGACTCATCAACCGTTTGTGTGAAGATCCGTGTTCGGCCATCGAGGTCTGGAAACCGGATCCTCCTGAGCTGCAGCCGTTTCAGCTCTGGCGCTCCAAGTGGCGCTCTGCGGTCGTGGCTCTTTTGTCACCTCTGTCATGTTCTAACGTCCACCTTCACGGTCTCCTGGTCGCTTCTGTCGTCAGGCAGACACTCACACCTTCAGGACTCCTTCTGGGTCCAGGAGGACAATATTTTAGGGCCAAACGGGACCTGAAGATGCTGAGAAGGTTCCTGAGGCCCCGCCTCTGCCTGTCCATTCGTCTCCTCCCGTAGGAAAAGCAGCAGTGAGAGAAAGTTCATGTCCCACCAGGAGGGGGTCCAGAGGAAGACCCGGGACATGCTGGAGCCTCTCAGGTGTCCCCGCAGTCATCTGAGCGTCCTCAGCAGCCGTGCAGGAGCTGGGGGCTGCCCCCACATCCACACAGAGCTGCAGCTCAGCTTTCACTGCCGAGGGGAGGGGGGCACGGCGGGACGCGTCCAGGAAAACCTTCATCATGGTCACCTGATCTCCAGACATCAGAGTCAGAGGGGCGGCTCCTGCTGGGAAACAACACAGAACCTCTTCTGGAGGACAATCGGACCGTCTGTGCTCCGAGCCGCAGGAGCCTCAGAGCTGCTGGGAGGAGCTGAGATCCAAACCCAAGACCCGCCTGGACCTCCAAAACATCCGATCCCACCGCTAGCGCGTGACGGCGACAGATGTGGTCCAAAGTCCTGGTTCTGAGCTCCAGCCTGAGACCAGCTGTGAACCGACCCGGATCATCCTGCTTCCAAAGACGGACAGAAAGGTGAGGTGGGCGGAGCAGGAACAGCAAACATCGCCTGAGGAGCCGCAGAGGAGCAGAAGAGGAGCATCAGAGGAGCAGCAGAGGAGCAGCAGAGGAACGGCAGAGGAGCGGCAGAGGAGCGGCAGAGGAGCGGCAGAGGAGCGGAAGAGGAGCAGAAGAGGAGCAGAAGAGGAGCAGAAGAGGAGCAGAAGAGGAGCCACAGAGGAGCGGCAGAGGACCAGAAGAGGAGCAGCAGAGGAGCAGCAGACGAGCAGCAGAGGAGCATCAGAGGAGCGGCAGAGGAGCAGCAGAGGAGCGGCAGAGGAGCAGCAGAGGAGTGGCAGAGGAGCGGCAGAGGAGCGGCAGAAGAGCGGCAGAGGAGCGGAAGAGGAGCAGAAAAGGAGAGAAAGAGGAGCGGCAGAGGACCAGAAAAGGAGAGGAAGAGGAGCGGAAGAGGAGCAGAAGAGGAGCGGCATAGGACCAGAATAGGAGCGGCAGAGGACCAGAAGACGACCAGAAGAGGAGCGGCAGAGGACCAAAAGAGGTGCCACAGAGGAGCGGCAGAGGAGCAGCAGAGGAGCAGCAGAGGAGCAGCAGAGGAGCGGAAGAGGAGCGGCAGAGGAGCGGCAGAGGAGCAGCAAAGGAGCGGCAGAGGAGCGTCAGAAGACCAGAAGAGGAGCAGAAGAGGAGCGGCAGAGGAGCAGAAGAGGAGCGGAGGAGGAGCGGCGGAGGAGCGGCAGAGGAGCAGCAAAGGAGCGGCAGAGGAGCGTCAGAAGACCAGAAGAGGAGCGGTCCAAACTTTAACCAGAACATCAAAACACAGAGAAACACGTTCTCTGTTCTCACGTTCTCCTCCTCGGTTCTACGTTCTAAAGTCAGGAGGACAGACAGGGAAGGTGTGGAGCTCAAGCAGCAACGTTTCCATGGAAACAGAGGAAGCGCTCACGTTTCCAGGATGTCCTCCTGACCTCCAGTCCTGCTGTGGAACCAATCGCCGTTCTCCGGTTCTGCAGACGGATCTCATGTCTGTGTTTGGATCCTGGAGCGAGTCGGTGGGGGGAGGGGGGCTTTCATCAACAGGTAGCGGGAGGGAGACGGGTCAGGCTGTGATGTCAGCAGAGCGGAGGCTCCTGATTGGACAGGAGCTACTATAAAAGACGAGGAAGAGCCTGACAAAGGCAGAGAGGAGGAGGTCCTGGTCCACACTCAAGGTAGGAGCATGCATGATGGGAGGGGGGGGGGGCGAGGAGTCACCCTGCCGCACCGACCTGCGGTCATTCCTACCAAAATAAAAGCACGGGGTTTCAGACCTTTTCCATCATTTTTGCTTCCTGTCTGACACACTTTTTGCTTCCTGTTTTAACCTTTGCAAAGCAGGTGTGTGTGCACGTGTCTTCACACGTGCACGTATGTAACGGTGCTCTTCGTTCTCTTCATCATCGTCTCAAAAGCTTCCAGGACTGTTTGTCTGAATGTGACACTCCACCAGTTTGTGAGACAGCAGAAGGTTGTGTGTTCATGAGTTGTGCTGCTGTTGTAGTGTGTGTGTGTTTCATGTTGGACAGAATGTAGGAACGTGCACGTCAGCAGGAACGTGCACGTCAGCAGGAACGAGCACGTCAGCAGGAGTGCAAGTGACAATCAAAAGGCGTTTATTTGCAGGGATGGAAAATGCTAAAATTAGAAGATGTTGCCGGACAAAAAGTTTCAGCCCTTCCAAAAGTGTGTGTGTGTGTGAGATGTGTGTTTTTGTGTGTGTGTTTGTTGCTGTGTGTCAGTGGTTTGTGTGTTTGTGGGTTGTGTGTGTTTGTTGGTTGTGTGTTTATGTGTGGGTATTGTGTATTTATGTGCGTTGATTGTTTGTGGGTTGTGTGTTTTTGTGTGGGTGTGTTGTCTGTTGTGTGTGGGTATTGTGTATTTATGTGTGTTGTGTGTGTGGGGGTTGTGTGTTTGTCTCACCCGTCTGGTTCTCCTTGCAGATGCGTCTCTGCTGCCCCCTGCTGGTGACCTCGCTGCTGTCCGTCTCCATCCTCTGCAGTCCTGCTGGCGGTTTCAGAACCCATGAAGGTCCAGTTCAGGTCAGAACTCCAAACCCGGTTTATCCGTGGATCAGGACAGCTTTTTGTTACAGGGTAAAGTTTGGTGCCCTGCTCAAAGGCACAACAAATGTCCAGTTTAGTGAACCCACAACCCAATCTGCTTTGCCCCCACTCTGTTTCCTTTTAGTTCGATTCCTGTGGGGAAGTTTGGGAAACACGGATGAGAACGTCTACAAACTTGTGGGGTGGGATGTCGGTGGTCTCAGCTGGTCTCAGGTGGTCTCAGGTGGTCTCAGGTGGTCTCAGCTGGTCTCATGTGGTCTCAGGTGGTCTCAGGTGGTCTCAGGTGGTCTCAGCTGGTCTCATGTGGTCTCATGTGGTCTCATGTGGTCTCAGGTGGTCTCAGGTGGTCTCATGTGTTCTCAGGTTGTGTGGGTGGTGTGAAGCTGCGGTTTTTGGAGCTCCGGCCTGTTTTCTCTTTGGTCTGAGGAGACATGATCCGTCTGAGACGGCGGGAAAGCAGAAGCCGCTCGCCGTAGGGGCCCCTGGTAATAGGCCCCCCCATCACAGAGGGGAGATGTTTGTGTTTCTGTAACAAAACTCGCCGCCAGGTGAAGCCAGAACCGTGTTTGACTTTACGATCAGCAGCGACCAAAGCAGGATCTTCATCCAGACCTGAAACCTGAGCTGCTGAACCTGCTTCACCCCAGGAATTAGACGTGTCCCAAAGGCCTCTACATAGACGGATCCCACTCTCCTTTGGTTTCTGTGTAAACGTGCCGTCTGTCCTGCCTTTCATCTTCATCACCTCCTCCTCTGATTTCAGCCTTTAAACCAAACGTTCCTCCACAGTTCAGGAAATGAAAAACCAGCAGATCAGAATCTTGATCTGAAGACCCAGAAGGTCACCATGAGGTCGGAGGGAGGCCCCGCCCCTTTAGGGGACGTTCCTGGTTGTTTTCAGTTTGTCGGATCTGCAAACAGATCAGAGAAAAGTGGATGTGAAGGAGGCGGAGTCATGTGATGGTTTCTGCTGAAATGCTGCTGAGGTCTGGAAACTTCTCACATGAGTCTGGACTCCGGTTCTGAAGACCTTCTCCATCTTCATGGAAGGTCCCGCAGGGTTCTGATTCTGGGCATGCTGGACCGCAGAACTCTGAGGTCCCGCATGTCAGAAGAACCATGAAGGAAAACCGCCATTAGAGGATGAACGTGGAGCAAACCCCCCTAAAACTGCACCCTGACCTTTGGGGCTGCGCGTCACCATCAGCTTTGGTTTGCTCCGCTGCGTGCGCAGAGAGAGCGCGCGCCATTCGCAGCTGATGCGCTCGCCGCGCATGCGTGCAGAGCGCATCCTCCAATCCAGAGGCAGCTCTGTTGCCTCGTGTTTTCTGTCGCTTTGGCTCGTTCCACTTCGGCACGCATACACACGCGCGCACGCACGCGCACATTTCTTAAAGGCGCATTTAGTCCGCGAACACTGATCAGTCTGCATGAACGTCATCTCACCTGTACAGGTGAAAACTCCTTTCAGTCGCTGTTCTGAGTACAGAACATTTGAAACTTCAGCGACCTCACAAACATCTTGAAATCTGCCACCCCCTCCCAGTCTCCTTCTGTCCCCCCCCGTCCCACAGAAGCAGAAAGTGGCGATGTCACGTGCAGACAGAGCAGGGTCTCCTGTCCCAGCATGACACGCGCTCCCTGGTGAAGTGGGAGGGGCTTCATCCATCTTGAGTGTCTTGGACCAGGAACCAAACCACATCACCTGCAGGGTTCTTGGAGACTCTTCAAGGATTTTGGCAAAAAGTACTTCATTTCTGAAGTACTCTTACGTTTTAGGACAGCATGTATACTACAGAGACACGTGTGTCTAGTGTAGAATAACTGAATACTTCAGAGTAAACTGGAACATTTGAAGTTTACAATATATAAATATAAAGTAAACTTACAATACTTCTACAACACTACAGCATAAACTAAGTATACTTGTAGTACACCAGTATGAGGTTCCGTTTGTGCCAAAAATCTGTTTTTGTGTCCACTGTCTATGTCTACTGACCGAGTTCACTGAACATTGGTTCATGCGTTATGTGTAAAACTTTACATTTGTCTTTGTTATACGCCCTGTCGTCTCCTTAGCAACCGTTGCTACTGTCGTTAGCTACGACGTTTCCCTGTGTCTTGTCGTTAGATCATAGATCTTGTCGTTTTTCAAATTTTGCCAAAGTCGTCAGCAAAATCCTTTGTACGGCCGGTGAATTGTTCCCTGTACTACCACGGAATGAAAAAAGAAATATTTATTAAAGCCGGCGCTAGGGTTAACCATGACAAATACTATTTTAAGATGAAATTTATTGATATTCCCTCAAACGAGCATTGCCAGAAAGGGGGGGGTGCATGCGTACAATGCTTTCACGTTCGAAGTGACTCTCTTGCCAATTTTTTTAAAGTTATTTAGAGTTTAGCTTCAATTAAATCTGGAGATTCAATTTTATTCAATTCAATTTTATTTGTATAGCCCAAAATCACAACAACAGTCGTCTCGATGGGCTTCAAAGTAAACATGAACTCAAAAGGATCACGAATACAAAGAGTTCAATAGGAAAATACAAAAATGGACTAACAAACTGACTAAGCTATACTGGCATCCCTGCCCTTAGACCCCCCTTCGCGGTAAGGAAAAACTCCCAAAAAAAACGGATTCCGGAAAAAACGAAGAAACCTCAGGGGTGTCCACATGAAGGAGGGATCCTCCCCCAGGACGGACAGGCGATGTACCAGAACTCTTAGAGAAGAATTAACTTATCTAAATCTACAATTACATATTTAAAGTCCAGCAGACGAGCTTCATCCAGTCGTGGTTGGGGGGACAGTCAAAGGCGCGAGTCAAGCTGGAGACAGGAACCACAGCCAGGTGTAGGAGCAGAGACGAGGTACTCGGTCAGGTACAGAGCAGAGACGAGCCAGAGATGAGGCGGAGACAGGAACCACAGCCAGGTGTAGGAGCGGGAGCAAAGGCGAGGTAGACGGTCAGGAACAGGAGCACGGATGAGCCAACTGGAGTCTGGAAGCACTCCCACTCCCCAGGAGGGGAGAGGAAAAGAGGGACAATACATGAATCGCACTGTACCAGACAGAGGCATGGAGAACTAAATGATAAATTATGATCAGGAATGGAGGAGAGGAAGGGTAGAAGTAGAAAAGAAAAGAAGACAGAACCCCAGTGCACCATAGTTACCCCAGCTTCAACTTCTAGCAGCCTTTTAAAAGAAATAGTTAAGTTTAATTTAAACATTAAGTTAAATAATCTCTGAATAATAGCTAGTCTGACAATAAGCCTGTCCACAGAGGAATGTTTTCAGTCTAACTTTAAATGTAGAAACTGAGTCGGCCTCTCTTACATGAGCTGGGAGTTTATTCCATAAGACAGGGGCTTGGTGGCTAAACGCTCTACCTCCAACCGTACTTTTACTTATTCTAGGAACCACAAGCAGTCCTGCATTTTGCGAGCGAAGTGTTCTCATTGGATGGTAAGGGACTATGAGGTCCTTAATATAGGACGGGGCCATTCCATGTAAGGCCTTATAGGTTAACAGGAGGATCTTGAACTTGATTCTGGAATCAACTGGGATCCAGTGAAGTGAAACTAACACAGGAGTGATGTGATCTCTTCTGCTAGTTCCAGCTAACAATCTAGCTGCTGCGTTCTGAACAAGCTGGAGACTTCTTAAGGAACTCTTAGGACACGCTGCTAACAAGGAGTTACAGTAATCCAGCCTCCACGTAACAAAGAGATGAAACTACTATTTAAGTCTTTTAAAAAATAGCTGATCTTTATCAAACATGCTGTCAAAAATCGGGTGGATAAACGAGGAGCAGATGGCCCAAAATCTTTGAATGGATTTTGATCTTTTCTTTTCAATCTGTTATGTATTTATTTGAGCATGAGGTGGCGCTCTCTGGACCACTATAAGGCTCTTTTGGGCGCCTCTGCTCCTTGTTTATCCATCAGATCTGTAACAACATGTTGAATAAAGATCAGTTACTTTTCAAAAGACTATTAAATAATAGTTTAATCACAAGATTGAATTGAAGCCATACTCTAAATAACTTAAAACTAAATAACTTTAAACGGGAGCGCGAAACCGTTGTACGCATGCACCCCCCCCCCTTTCTGGCAGTGCGCGTTTGCAGGATTATCAATAAAGTTTTGTTTTTTTAAACGTGATTCGTTCCGTGATGAAACTATTTACCGACCGTAGAAAGGACTTCTCTGACAACTTTTGCAAAATTTGAAATACAACAAGATCTAAGGACACGACATGGTGAGACGACGTAGCAAACGACACTAGCAACTGTTGCTAAGGACTTTCCTGACGCCGTAGTTAGACGACATGGGATAAGGACAATGACAAAGACAAATGCAAAGTTTAAGCATGGATCAAGCATATACATCACAAAGTAAATACAAAGTAATAATCAAAGAATCATGGGCATGCAGAAGATATTGCTTAGTAGTACATAGACATGAACCAATGTGAAATGAACTCATTCAGTAAACATAGACAATGAGCCCAAAGACATAACAGTGGATGCAAAAACACATTTTAATATTTTTGGCACAAATGGAACCTCATACACCTGGGGGGTATTCCAGGAAGCAGGTTATGCTAGCTCCCATGGTAAGTTTGAGGCTAAGGAAGTTGATAACCTCAGCTTTCAGTTCCAGAAATGGAGGTATGTTTCAGGGTAGCTCAAGTTGCCATAGCAACTCATGCTCTGAACATAACCTGGTCTGGAGCAGGTTTAGTTGAAGGTTAGTTTGTTTTCAGAGAGGTGAAGCAGCATGGCGTGTCCATTTGAAGATGATTTAGTGGATGAAGAAGCTCAGATAATACTTTTTCCACCATGAGAGGGTGATAAGACCACATATGGATGTTGGAAAGAGAAACTTTATACTTTGATCTAACTTAATTATTTACTTCAGTTAAGATCAATCATTTTTGTTGTTAAGTCAGCTTAAAAATAACACATAGTTTTCAGACTTTTATTTTACTTTCATTCAAATTAATTCAAGTAAGTAGGTGTAACTTTGGTGCCGCTGTTAGATCGGCACCGCAAGGTATTGTGGGATATCATTCCCTTTGCCTGTCTGGACGGATTTGGGTTTAAGTGTGGGTTTTTGTCCAAATGTGTTTAGTTGTTTAGCTGTTTTACTGTGTTTTACCGAGTTATTTTGTCCTACTAAGCTTAAGTCTCTGCACCATGAGTGAGGATGAAGGAGAGGATGATGAGTTTATATAGCACCCCTACCACTCAATGCTGTAATGACAATGATGGAAATGCCTAAACTAGTTTTATACACACTGTGTATAGCGTTTTGTTCTTTTATTCTTATAAAAATGAGAATGTCTGCCGGCTCAAACGAAGACATATGAGAGTTCAAGAATTATAATAAATTACGATGGACAAAATATGAATTTTATTGGAGTAATATGACATTTAGTTAGATAAATATGTTAATTTGAGTTGTATAAACAATTATTGAATTATATATATATATATATATATATA
>JAUDJI010000458.1:0-14032 GCA_037389245.1 Oryzias sinensis | reverse complement strand
TCATGTCATGTCTACCCACACATCTCTTCCTATCGACATATTGCACAGCTCTGCCTGAAACCCAAAAAGTTTCCTGCTCACATTTCAGTGCAGCAAAGCTTTGTGAAGTTTGCTTTTGGTTTAGTTTTCTAGTTTTGGATCCCAAATGAAATTCAAACAAAACACTATTATAAGGCAGCTTTTTTTTCTTTTTTTTTTTTCTCTGTATGCAATGATTGACATGTGCCTGGAACTCATGGATAACACCAAAGAGAAGGTTTCCTCCTTTGTGATGCTTAGTCTGGCCTTGCTATCAGTAGTCTTCAGTTGTTGCCTGTGGGTCTCTCTGTTTTTTCTTTTTTTTGTATTTGTCAGAGCTGAGAGCCAGTTCCACTCCACAATGTTACAATCTGCATTTAGACATTCAGCTCATTCCCTTCTGAAGGAGCTGGTCCTGCTTCAATGAAAGTTTATTTGACTCTTTTTACTTTCCAAAAGAGAACATTTTTACAATTCCTTGGGAAAAAAGTCCCATTGTTATGACCAAACCAAAAAGATTTAAATGGGATATAGAAAATGACCTAATTTAGTAGGAAAACAAAAATGTTGACCATCCCTTCTTAATAAGCCATGATCAGCTCTCCTCCCCCTCCCCTCTCTGCTCCTGAGGACTCCCAGCTGCATCCACTCATCTCACCAACCTCCAGCAGTCTTAAGGAGATCCAGATCCAGCATTCCTCGCCAGTTTGTTGCTCCTCCATGGTGCTTAGTCTGGTTGCTTCAGGAAATAGAGAGTGTTTACCTGGGATTCACTTCCAGAGTGTTCGTTTTTTCCATTCATTTTCTATTCCGTTTAGTCACGGGGCTGGCGGAGCCTATCCCGGCCACTTTTGTCGCAGGGTAGAATGTCCACAATCACACATCCATTCACTCTCGCTCTCACACCTAGGGACAAATTAGAGTTGCCAATTAACCTATGAAGCATGTCTTTGGATGGTGGGAGGAAGCCGGTGATCCCGGAGAAAACCCATGCATGCACAGGGAGAACATGCAAACTCCACACAAAAAGGTCCCCATTGATGTTGTGTTTTTCATGTCCCCCAGTCGGGACTTGAACCGGGGGCCTTCCTGCTGTGAGGCAAGAGCGCTAACCACTGCGCCACCGTGCAGCCCTGCAGAGTTTTCGGTCCTCCCCAATCACGCCAGGATTCCTGCCCATGCCAACCCTCCAGCACAGCCATTGCAGAAACTCTCCAGCCACGACTCCAAGTCATGATTCCCCGTTTCTCATCCTGTGACTCATCAGCAATCCTCAGCCGTCATCCACGCCATTGGAATCTGCGTCCTGCATAAAATAAATAATCTTATTTACCTTACACTCTCCTGTTTTCCTTCCGGGCTCCAGCATCTGGGTCTGTCTTTGAAATCATAACAAAACGGACTAATTTCTGCTCTTGTACTTTGAATAACTACCTGTCAGACCAGTTTAACCCTTTAATGCCATGTTCACACCTGACGTTAAACACCTAACGCACTAAACATGCACTGGAATGTCGCTACCCAATACTAGCACGTGTCCGCCACCTACATTTGGAAGAGGGTTGGTGTAAATGTTGAGGCGGTGTATATCTCATGGATCTTGCTTCAAGCTTTTTCTTTCACAGCTCTATTCTGAAATATATGACTTTGTGTCACATAATTCCGACAAATCGCAAATCATTTCTCCTGCATGACTGATTTTCAAACACTTGGCACTACCGAGAATAAAAGGGAAGCCATACCTCACTACCAAATCAGAATCACTGGTCAAAGTTCAACCGTGTTTACCCTTTAACACGCGTTTGATGGCTGCATGTTTTGTTCGTAGAGCCCAAAAAACGGTCGTAGAAATGCGCATAACAACGCATGAATGCAAAAATTTTGCATGCAGAAGCCCCAAACACGCGTTTACGTAAAGGCGGTGAACATAGCATGACTGTGGAGATGTCGCCAGCGTTGCCTAAATACCACACACTCTTTGAACTGCCATAACCCTTTGACCGTTTGAGTGATTAATGTAAATCTGTTGATTCTGACAGTTTGCAGCGTTTGTTAAAAAACACCTTCAAATAAATTTTCTTTGCAAAAATTGTTCAAACGCAATGGATTGTGGTGTTTATTTGGCAATCCACTGAGCAACGATGCATGCTGGTTTTTCACAGAGACTTCTGGGAAATTTCTAGGTCACTGGATTTCGTAATTGTTGATTCGGACAGCACTGCAGAATGCATCTGAACATTCTCAAAACCGTCCCCACTTGTTTTTGTATAAGGCTTTTTTAATGCCAGTTTGGCAGCTGTTGTAGGTTTGACATCTTAGTTTCTATCGAGCCGCTGTAGCGGTGGGAAGGGGGCGCGCGCCACGAATTGCTGACTCATGACGTCTTGCGCTGCTGAAGTTTGCCGGGCAAATGCTAGGTGATTGGAATAATGGTAAGACGTACTAAAACTGTCATGGATGGCCCTGCTGCTCAGCTGCAACCCTCCTGCTGGCTCCCCCTCCTTCACCTGTCCCCGGTGTTTTCACAGCTGTTGCTCATGTTCTCTTTGATTAGGTTCCCTTCTTAAGCTGCTCTGTTTGTTCTGTGGTTGTCGCAGCGTTTTCATTCATGCTCATGGTCAAGTGTGCTCTTGGCATTAAAAGCCTGTTTTCTACGTTACGCCGACTCGTTGTCGTTCCTGCACTTGGGTTCCTCCGTTGGTTCACGTAACATTACGCTGCGACCATGTCTAACCCAGCAGGAACTTCTGATTCGAGGCTCTTACCTGGGCCCTCCGCCGAGGCTGGCTCCGTCTTCGGAAAGGAGATGCAGGAGGTCGTGTCGGGTATGCAGCAGCTCCACGCACGCCTCTCTCAGCTGGAGCATACACCTTCATCCCCGACTCGGCAGATCAGACTGGGTCATCCTGAGTCTTTTGATGGCTCGGCTGAGGACTGTCGGGCTTTTCTCACCTCCTGCCGTCTTCACTTTGAATTTAAGCCATGTGAATTCCCCTCCGAACAGAGCAAGGTGGCGTCGCCAGCGAGAGGGTCTATGTTTCTTCTGTGGACAGTCTGGACACATGGTGCGTCATTGCCCGGGAAACGCCAGGGCTCCCCAGCAATGAGGAAACTGGTGAGCCGCAATACTGTTTTTTCCTCGCCCTCTCGTCCATCAACCAGAGTCTTAGTAGCATTTGCCGGGGCCCAGGAGGAGTTTGAGACTCTCATAGACTCTGGTTCGGATGGGGATCTGATCTCCCTGGAGGTGGTGGAGAGACTTATGATACCCCTCGAACCTTTGTCTCCGGCATTGGAGATCCATGCCATAAACGGGTCTGTAATACACAAGGTTTCTAACCGCACCGTTATGGTTTCAGTGACTGTCTCGGGAAACCACACGGAGACTATGACTTTTTATGTGGTTGAAGCTCTTTCACCCCCTGTAATTCTAGGGTTCCCCTGGTTATGCAGGCATCAACCGCAAATAGATTGGGCTACAGGGCGGTTTCTATCTTGGAGTCCCTTCTGTCTACTAAACTGTCTTTCTTCGGCTGCAGCCCGAGATGCTGTTGAGGTACAGCGGTCTCCGGATCCCCCAGACCTTAGTAAAGTTCCGTCCGTTTATCATGATTTAAGTTCTGTATTTTGTAAGGTACGTGCCAAATCTCTACCTCCCCATCGCCCCTATGACTGTGCCATCAACCTTCTGCCAGGGACCCAACCCCCTAAGGGCCATATATACCCCTTGTCGTCGCCTGAAAGAGAGGCCATGGACACGTATCTGCGGGAGAGTTTACAGGCGGGGCTCATTAGACCTTCCTCCTCGCCTGCTGGGGCGGGTTTCTTTTTTGTGGGCAAAAAGGATGGGGGCCTGCGGCCCTGTATTGACTACAGGGGTTTGAACAAGATCACTATGCGTAACACCTACCCCTTACCTCTGCTGCACACTGCGTTTGACCTGCTAAGCGGGGCACGTATTTTTTCTAGGCTGGATCTCAGGAGCGCATATCATCTGGTTCGTGTGAGAGAGGGAGATGAGTGGAAGACTGCGTTTAACACGCCTAGCGGACATTTTGAATATTTAGTCATGCCCTTTGGACTAACAAATGCTCCGGCAGTGTTTCAATGCTTGATTAATGATGTTTTGAAGGATATGCTGAACAAATTTGTGTTTGTGTACTTGGACACAAGTACACAAGATTCACATGTGCAGCACGTCAGAGCCGTCCTCCAGCGCCTCCTGGAGAACCACCTCTACTGCAAGGCCGAGAAATGCGAATTCCACACTACGCGGACTCGGTTCTTGGGGTATGTGGTTTCTCCAGGCCAGGTCCAGATGGATGACTCCAAGGTTCAGGCCGTTCTGGAGTGGCCGATTCCCTCTGGTAGGAAGCAACTTCAGCGCTTCTTGGGGTTCGCCAATTTTTATAGGCGTTTTATCAGAGGTTTCAGTGGCGTTGCTGCACCCCTTCATAGGATTACGTCTGATAAAATGCATTTTGTTTGGGACAAAGAAGCTGAGAAAGGTTTTTGTGAGCTGAAGAGACGTTTCTCTGCAGCCCCTATACTGACTCAGCCTGACCCCTCCAAACAATTCATTGTGGAGGTGGATGCGTCTGAGTCAGGTGTGGGGGCTGTGTTGTCACAGAGGGCGTCCGATAATAAAGTTCATCCCTGCGCGTATTTCTCCCGCAAGCTCACTCCTGCGGAGAGAAATTACGATATAGGGAACAGAGAACTGCTGGCTGTGAAGGTGGCCCTGGAGGAGTGGCGCCACTGGTTGGAGGGGGCTGAGCAGCCGTTTCTGGTTTGGACGGACCACAAGAACCTTGAGTACATCCGGTCTGCTAAACGCCTCTCTCCCCGCCAGGCCAGGTGGACTCTGTTCTTCGACAGGTTCGATTTCACCCTCTCCTATCGACCTGGGAGTAAGAACGTCAAACCGGACGCACTCTCCCGTCAGTACCAACTGGAGGAGGAGGAGAGACCTGCTGAAGGCGCACCTGTACTTCCCTCGCGCATGGTGCTAGGGACCACCCGCTGGTCGCTGGAGCAAAAGGTACAGGCATCCGTCCCAGATCCTTCCTCCATCCCCGCGGGCTGTCCGGAAGGCCGACTCTATGTGCCTTCAACTCTTCGTACCATGGTGTTAAAGTGGGGGCACTCGTCCAGACTGGCCTGCCATCCTGGTGTTACGAGGACTGGGTTCCTTATTGCCCAGCGTTTCTGGTGGCCCTCTATGTCCTCTGACATACAGGCTTTTGTGTCAGCCTGTCATGTGTGTGCCAGTGTCAAGACCCCCAGGACCCCCCCAGCTGGGCTACTTCACCCTCTACCTGTGCCGTCTAGACCTTGGTCCCACGTTTCCATGGACTTCATTACCGGATTACCTAACTCACAAGGTAGTACGGTTATTCTCACAATTATTGACCGGTTTTCTAAGTTGGCCCACGCCATACCCCTGCAGAGACTCCCTTCAGCCAAGGAACTGGCTACCCTGGTTTCGCGCCACCTGTTTCGCCTTCATGGACTTCCTCAGAACATCACGTCGGACCGGGGCCCACAATTCATCGCCGCCTTTTGGAAGGAGTTCTGCAACCTCCTAGGGATCAAGGTCAGTCTGAGTTCTGGATTCCATCCTCAGACCAACGGCCAGGTAGAGAGATACAATCAGGACCTGGAGACATCGCTGCGTGCCATGTGCGGGAGGAACCCCAGAACCTGGTCTTCGCAACTCCCCTGGGTTGAGTACGCCCATAACTCCTTGGTTAACTCTACGGGGTACTCTCCCTTTCAGGCCGCCTATGGTTTTCAGCCACCCTTGTTTCCACACCAGGAGCAATTGGCATCCTCCTCGGGACCGGCGGCGTTCGTGAGAAGGTGTCGTCGCACCTGGAGCAGGTTCCGGCTGGAGCTCCTAAGGAACCAGGAGTGTTTCACTACGGTGGCCAACCGTAGGAGATCTGCCGCTCCTGACTACAAGGTGGGAGACAGGGTGTGGCTGTCCACGTCTGACATCCGTTTACGGGGTGGTCCTAGGAAACTGCACCCCAGATACATTGGTCCGTTTCCCATCACCCGTGTCATCAATCCTGTGGCTGTAAGACTGGACCTGCCTCGCTCCATGAAGGTGCATCCCGTGTTCCATGTCAGCAAGGTGAAGCCTGCCCGGGACTCCCCCCTGCAGCCCGCTCCCACTCCCCCTCCTGCTCCGCGGATGGTAGGCGGTGGTCCGGTTTACACTATCCGGGAGATTCTCGCCTCCAGGAGGGTCGGGCGGGGTATTCAGTACCTAATCGACTGGGAGGGTTACGGTCCGGCAGATCGGCAGTGGGTGCCCGAACGTCACGTCTGCGACTCCTCGATGATCGCCCGTTTCCATCGTCTCCATCCGGATCAGCCTCGTCGGGGTCCGTCTGGTAGCCGGACTTAGGGACGGGGGTTCTGTCATGGATGGCCCTGCTGCTCAGCTGCAACCCTCCTGCTGGCTCCCCCTCCTTCACCTGTCCCCGGTGTTTTCACAGCTGTTGCTCATGTTCTCTTTGATTAGGTTCCCTTCTTAAGCTGCTCTGTTTGTTCTGTGGTTGTCGCAGCGTTTTCATTCATGCTCATGGTCAAGTGTGCTCTTGGCATTAAAAGCCTGTTTTCTACGTTACGCCAACTCGTTGTCGTTCCTGCACTTGGGTTCCTCCGTTGGTTCACGTAACAAAAACACGCCCTCTGCTAATAACGTTAATTAAGAGTGAGCCTTTCCCCCATTCCACCCAGACTGGATTTGTTTTTAATTTGTGACAGATTTGGAGATTTAACATCTAGTACAAAAATGAAGACTACTAATTTGTCAAGTTCATCAGCAGATTATAAGGTAATATTTTAATTAACACTTTATTTCAATGTCAATTACAGTTTATTTAATTTGAAACTTTTATTTTAAGTGCTTGTTTTGTTAACACAAAAATGTATTTACCAAAATGGCTTATAAATGTTTTTGGAATTCTAATATGTGTTAAGCACGACGAACCTGATTTACCTTTTCAGTGTGAAAAAAAAATGTCTTTTAGACGATCACATTATCATATTTTTCCCCAATGAGGTTGTACTTTGATAAACCATAAAAGGACTTGATTTAATTATTGTATACAAATCAAACAAGACATAGATCAACTTAAATCAACATGTGAATTTGAATGGGCCTCGAATCACCTTGTACTGGGGAAAATGAGCCCCGGTGTCAAAAAGGTTAAGGACCTCTGGTCTAAGGAATGTCCAAACTGGAGTTAAAACCTCGGCACGTTAATCTAATAAAGATGCATTAAGGAGACTTTAAAGGACAGATGTGTGAGACACAACAGGTGTCTCCAAGTTGGGTCCAACTTCAGTATTTAAATTGAATCAACTTAAATTTCTTAGGTTGAACCGAAATACATTAAGTTGACCCAACCTAGGGACATTAAGTAGGACCAATATGATTCCTTTTTGTTCAAAAGCTATCAGATGGAAATCCTTTCCATCATTTTTTGATGTTCATTCAATGTGAATATTTTTTGAGCATTTTCTGCTGAGCAAAAAACGTATAAACTTTGAAAAAAACATCTGGAAAATACCAGAAGGTTGGGACAAGGTTGGGAGTTGGGTCATCTAGACCCACTGTTTCCTGTGACGTCATTTCCGGGTGAGCTATTCCCAGTGCTAGTGCTAGTGCTAGTCGTGTGTGACTGCTGTCCTCTTGTTTGGCATTAGCCTGACTACTATTGCTTACTCTAAGGGTTATCTGGGTTAATATTCACATCTAGTACCTTTTATTAGCGAATTCACCACTGTTAAACCGCTTGCTGTTCACTTTCTCATTTTGCTAAATAGACCACTTCTCTTTACCTAAACACCGCTAGCCTTAGCTTAGAACCTAGCATGGCCACCGCTCTTTCTGCCTCTCCTCCTTTCTCCTGCCCCATGTGCCATATGTTTAGTGATGACCCTGCCTCCTTTAGTGAAGATAGCGGTAGGTGTGTTAAGTGTAGTCTTGTGTTAGACTTGGAGGCCAGGCTGGAGCAGTTAGAAGCGCGGCTCCGCACAGTGGAAGCTAAGCCGGCTAGCCAGGTCGTTACTCGTAGCGCGGGCCGCGCTACCAGGGCTAACCCAGTTAGCACCCCAGCGCCCTCCCAACAGCCGGGAGACAGTCAGGGGTTTGTACCGGTTGGGAGGAAACATAGTGCTAAACGCAAAGACTTAGAGCACCCGAGACTCCACGTTAGTAATAGGTTCTCCCCCCTCAGCGACACACCCGCTGAACACTCAACTCTGGTTATAGGCTCTTCTGAAGTTAGAAACGTGGAGCTCCCAGCGGCTACAGTCAGGTGTTATCCGGGAGCCAGAGTTGGTGACATCGAGGGGAACCTTAGGATGTTAGCTCAGAGTAAGTCCAGGTTCCGTCGAGTCGTGATTCACGCAGGCGGTAATGATGCCCGACGGAGACAATCAGAGGTGGTTAAGTTAAACGTAACTTCGGTGTGTAAACTGGCTAAGATGATGTCCGACACTGTAATTTTCTCTGGTCCCCTGCCGAACTTAGTCAATGATGAAATGTACAGCCGCTTTTCATCATTTAACCGCTGGCTTTCTATATGGTGCCCAGAAAACGGCGTTGGTTTTGTGGATAACTGGAGTGCGTTTTGGGGGAAGCCCGGTCTCATGCGGAGAGACGGCGTCCATCCCACCCGGGACGGTGCCGCTCTTCTTTCTAGAAACATTTCTGCTAGCCTTAGTCTGTTAACCTGACAATCCAGAGACGAGACCCGGGCGCAGAGCAGCAGTGTAAAACGCTCCTCTGAGCCTCCATTAGGGTTAGTGCCGGTGCAAAACCCATGCAGGGAAAGTCAAGCAGGTTCAAGCGTTAGCTTATGTGCTGAAAGACAAATGAAAGGACCGCGTCATAGAAACCTTAAAGTGACAGACAGCAGTTCTCACAAGCAGAATTATGATGTAATTAAATGCGGTTTATTAAACATTCGATCCATTTCCTCCAAGTCCCTCTTAGTCAATGAGTTAATCATTGATAACAACCTTAGTCTTTTAGCCTTAACAGAAACCTGGCTCCAACAGGATGACTATGTTAGATTGAATGAAGCAACCCCCCCCACTTATGCTAACTATCAGAAATCCAGGATTTCAGGGAAAGGAGGTGGTTTGGCAGTAATATCACAGTCTAGCTTACTTCTCAGCCCTAAAGTTAAAAATGCTTATAACTCCTTTGAAAGCATTATATTGTCTTTAAGTCACCCTAACAGGAAAACTGGAAAACCTGTTTTACTCATAATTATTTATCGCCCCCCCGGCCCATATTCAGAATTTTTAACTGAGTTTTCCGACTTCCTATCGACTATTGTCTTAGATTCTGATCAAATTTTAATATTAGGGGATTTTAATATTCATGTTGATGATTTTTGATTTGATTTTTGATTTGAAATGGTTTATTTCAAGCAATCAAATAGGAGTAATACACAAAAGCAATATAATCATCAGTTGTACATTCATACAGTAACTAATCAAACTTAGGATAATTAGACATAATTAATAAAAATTGCTTGAAAGGGAGTGGAAAGAAGCGAACTTATATAATCCCACCCCGTTATACTATAACCATTTTGTTTCATGATTTATCAATATCCGGTTCCTAGGTTTTATCAGACAGAATTAAGAATCATAAGGTATCAATAAAGCACAAGCCAAAGATGAATTACTTAAGTACTACGTCAAAAATAACTTTAGAAATCAACATGGCAAATGCAGCATCTGAAATATATGCAAATTATGTTACTTTTAAAAGTCATTCATATGCTTTAAAACATAATACTATATCAGTAAAATAGACGCAACACTGTTTCAGGAGTTTTCATAGCAAAATTTCATCAAGTATCAAGAGTTAAAAACATGTGCAAAGTTATGCTACATTGGGAAAGATTTTTGAATCATTTTATCAATTTTAGGAGCTAGTGAAGTAATATCATCAAAAGTCAATCAATTGAACAATTTTCAATAAGTGATTAATCATTTGTTTTACTTTTTTTAAATATTTTTTTGTATTTTTTTTTTTTTCTTTTTATAATAAGGTAATGCTGTAAGGGAAAAAAATAAAAAGGGTCCATAATCTGTCGATTGTCCAAGGTTGGCATTTCTTCTTTTACTGATAACAGCCAATCTTCTGGGTTTAAACAGAGTCAATAGTTCTCTTCCATGTTATGTCTGCAGACATTAGATTCAGGTCCATATCCTTCTTCAGCTGATATCAGCTGCGGTGAAAGTTGAGGTCAAGTTGTCTGCAGGTCAGAACTCTGCTGCTATTCAGGTGACGTCAGACTTATGGAGAAAGTGATGATTCCAGGTGTCATATTTCTTGAAATTATTTGGCTCTTTGATTTATTACTCCACGTTGATTCAGACGACCGTGATCAAACACTTCTCAAAGTCCTTCATGGTGTTCACGACCATAACCTTGGTGCGGTCCTCTGGACCGAGTGGTTTGACGTAAATCCTGCAGCCTTTAACCCAAGTGTTCTCAATCTGCTTACGCTTCCTGAGAAGCCGTGCATGTTTTGAGATTTCAGCATTCCTTCTGGTCAGATGGTCGTTCAGATAAACAGCCGAACCCTTCAGGTTTTTCCTTTGGTTCATCAGAGCTAGCTTGTGTTTGTGATTCACAAACCTGATGAGGATCGCTGGTTTATCCGTCTCCTTTCTCCTGGGGAGCAGGTGGCAGGTCTCGATGGTATTGAGATCCAGGGAAATCCCTTTAGATGTGAGAAATGAATGTATTTGCTGCTCTAGCGACGCATCGATCTCCATATTAGCACTGCTAGCTACGCTATCGCTAGCATTAGCAGTGCTAGCTCCAGCTGAATTCAGCTTCGCTCGAGGCTTGATTGGTACTCCAGTGAGAATGACATTATTCATCCTTACTTGCTGTTCCACATCGTCCAGTCTTTTCTCCAGAATCTCGACCCGGTTTTCTCCCTGCTCGTTTTGAGCCCGAAATCTTCGGAACTCTTCCATCATCTCCCAGAGTGGCGTTAGTTTAGCCGACACTTGATCCATAAAACTTTTCAGCGTTTCTTGAATAATGTCAAGAGATTTTTTGAGCTCTTCATATTCCTGGGGTTTCTTCGGGGGCATGGTCAGCTCTCTTTTTGGAGAAAATCAACTTCTTAAGTAATTTTGAAGATAGTATCCGCAGAGAGCCGCGACCACGCGTCCTGCCTTAACCCCGGAACCGGAAGTATGACCCCAGTGACTGCCTAGGAAAGGCTTTTGCAGCTTTATTAGATGATGTTGGTTTCACCCAAAGTGTGAATGAACCCACTCACTGTCATAAGCACACCCTGGATCTTGTTCTAACCCATGGGATAGAGATCAGCCAGCTGAGTGTCCTTCCTCTTAACCCCATCATTTCTGATCACTTTATGATTACCTTCCAGTTTACACTGGACCATCCTTCTGCCCCAGTGAATAAGAAACAGCTTAGAAGAACCTTAACTGACCGTTCTGTGTCTGAGTTTAAACACACAGTTCAGCCAGTACTTAGTGATATTCTGAGAAACTACTCTGAGTCCAGCTCCCATAGTATCAGTCCTAGTATAAATGACCACTTTGTTAATGATGCCTTACAAGCCCTCAGGAGTACACTCGATGTTGTTGCCCCCTTGAAACCTAAGTTAGTCAGACAAAACCGAGTAGCACCGTGGTTTAACGCTGAAACTCGTTCTCTTAAACAAGAAACCCGTAAGTTGGAAAGAGAATGGCGCCGCTCCGGTTCAGAGCAGTCTCTGGATATCTGGAAACATAGCCTATTAAATTATAAAAAAGCTCTGCGTAGAGCTAGGAGCCAGTACTATTCAACCTTAATATCAGAGAATGGAAACAATCCAAGATTTCTTTTTAGCACTATTGCTAAATTAACTCGCAGTCAGAGCTCAGTAGAACCACATGTTCCTGTTTCTCTCAGCTCTGATGATTTTCTTACATTTTTCGATAGTAAAATCTCAAATATTAGACATAAGTTAAATCAAGTTATTCCTACAATCAGCCCAGAACAGGCTGAAGTGGTAGAAATGGAGGCATCCATAGAAACTTCTGTAACATTGGACTGCTTTACTGCTGTGGATCAAGCGGAAATAACATCAATTATTACGTCCTCCAAATCCTCAACGTGTCTGTTAGACCCAATTCCCACTAGACTTTTTAAAGAAACTTTTCCCCGAATCAATGATCCCATATTAACAATGATAAATGCCTCTCTGGAAACGGGTTACGTGCCACAGTCTTTTAAATATGCAGTTGTTAAACCTCTTCTGAAAAAGCCCAGTTTGGATCCTAGCGTGTTGGCCAACTATAGACCGATATCAAACCTGCCCTTTATTTCTAAAATCCTAGAAAGAGTTGTAGTTAAGCAGCTTTACTGCCACCTACAGGACAACTGCCTCTTTGAAGACTTTCAGTCGGGGTTTAGACCCCACCACAGTACGGAAACTGCACTAGTTAGAGTCTCTAATGACTTGTTATTGGCCTCAGAAAAGGGACTACTTTCTATTCTTGTCCTGTTGGACCTCAGTGCAGCCTTTGACACTATCGACCACGGTATTTTACTCCATAGATTAGAGCAGGACATAGGGATCAGAGGATCTGCTCTCCAGTGGTTTAAATCCTATCTGTCCGATAGGTATCAGTTCGTTAATGTAAATGGCCATTCCTCTCAGTGCACTCGAGTCAACTATGGAGTCCCACAGGGCTCAGTCTTGGGACCGATCCTGTTTACGCTTTATATGCTACCCCTAGGAAACATAATCAGGAAACACAGCATTAATTTTCATTGTTATGCCGACGATACGCAGTTGTATTTATCCATGAAGCCTGACCAGAATGACCAGATAGAGAAACTGAACGCTTGCATCAGTGACATCAAGACCTGGATGACAACTAATTACCTCCTCTTGAACCCAGAAAAAACTGAGGTCATTATACTTGGACCTAAAAACCTCAGAGATGCTCTGTCTGCTCAGATAGTCTCCCTGGATGGCATAAGTATAGCCCCCAATTCCACAGTTAGAAACCTTGGGGTTTTATTTGACCAGGATTTATCATTTAAGGCTCACATATCTCAGGCGTGTAGAACTGCCTTTTTCCATCTGCGGAATATTGCTAAGATCAGAAATATACTTTCTAAGAGTGATGCTGAAAAACTCATTCATGCATTTGTTACGTCGAGGCTGGATTACTGTAACTCCTTGTTAGCAGCGTGTCCTAAGAGTTCCTTAAGAAGTCTCCAGCTTGTTCAGAACGCAGCAGCTAGATTGTTAGCAGGAACTAGAAGAAGAGATCACATCACTCCTGTGTTAGTTTCGCTCCATTGGCTCCCAGTTGATTCCAGAATCAAGTTCAAGATCCTCCTGTTAACCTATAAGGCCTTACATGGAATGGCCCCGTCCTATATTAAGGACCTCATAGTCCCTTACCATCCAATGAGAACACTTCGCTCGCAAAATGCAGGACTGCTTGTGGTTCCTAGAATTAGTAAAAGTACGGTTGGAGGTAGAGCGTTTAGCCACCAAGCCCCTGTCTTATGGAATAACCTCCCAGCTCATGTAAGAGAGGCCGACTCAGTTTCTACATTTAAAGTTAGACTGAAAACATTCCTCTTTGGACAGGCTTATTGTCAGACTAGTTAGTATTCAGAGATTATTTAACTTAATGTTAAGTTGTTTAAATTAAACTTAACTATTTCTTTTAAAAGGCTGCTAGAAGTTGAAGCTGGGGTAACTATGGTGCACTGGGGTTCTGTCTTCTTTTCTTTTCTACTTCTACCCTTCCTCTCCTCCATTCCTGATCATCATTTATCATTTAGTTCTCCATGCCTCTGTCTGGTACAGCGCGATTCATGTATTGTCCCTCTTTTCCTCTCCCCTCCTGGGGAGTGGGAGTGCTTCCAGACTCCAGTTGGCTCATCCGTGCTCCAGTTCCTGACCGTCTACCTCGCCTTTGCTCC
>JAUDJI010000457.1:0-14035 GCA_037389245.1 Oryzias sinensis | reverse complement strand
CAAAAGGCATTTCACAAAAACAACACAAAATGTATGACCTCACAAATGCTGAAATCAAACCCATTAAAGTACCACCAATGGGGGGATTGACAGTAGAGTCATCGCACCCTAAAGTTACAACTCAACTATCTCATAAATACCTGAAAAAGGAAGACCATGATGAAGAAGACAGAGAACTGATGATGCAGCAGCTTGGGTCAGCTGGTCCATCAGAGGAATAATGGAAAGAAAGCAAAGAAGGAGAAAAGAAAAGAAGTCAATTAAAGCCTTCGCCAGGAGATGGTCAGTCTGTTCACGACCATGATGGAGAGTAATCTGAACATGTTCTAGGGTAGCCATGTCCTCCCCCACAACCGTGATGCGATGAGTTTCTGCTGTGGGAGCAAACCAGACCTGGGGTGTCTGAGTGGGAGTCCAATCCAAGGCTCGTCTTATCAGTCCGCCTAATTCTTTAGACTGACCATGGATATTTGCGATGCAATGCGAGGGAAATGTGAGGCATATTATCTGCCGACATCATAAAGCACACCTTTTGAGAGGATATGAGCAGAGCTTCTGCTCCCAACCCCTCATAAATATTTTGTGTATCGATCTGTCATTGCTGTCCTTCTATTTGGGCCTCGAAGACTTCTTGGTACCAGGTTTTCTCATGTGGGTGGGGGAGGCGGGGAGATGTACAGCAGGGCTTGATGCAGGAAATTTAGGGTTTCCACGCCAGAAAAGCTGACAGAATACCTTTATGCACCGTGGTTTTGTGGATGTAACAATCCCCAGTACAGATCTGCCAGTGGCTCCTCTGTTGGAGGAACCAGGTACTGCGCCTTGTGAGTGAGTTCATCTGGCCAATTTGTTTTTTCACTTAATCTTTTGATTTCTTGTGACTTTGGCCTCTCACCTTTCTAAGTTTCGTGAGACTAGCCAATTTTGGACTTCGGTGGTGCTCACATCCCCGGGCTTCAAACCCAGTAAACCAGCCTCCCGTCAAAGAACTGTTGAAGCCACCACCTCTAGTACAATTGATCACTAATTTCTTTTTTTCCCATAAACTTTAACTTCACTTTTTTCAAAACATGTAATTTTCCCAAATGCACAATTCAAGAATTCACTGAGTTACCCAATTATCAGAGACTTGATTTGGCAGCGCCCAATGCAGAATTCAGTTGAACAGGTTTCTGCTTACCTTTGTAGGATGCACACATGTCGTATTTCCACTTGTGAGAAACCCTGTCACCCAGACCAAATTCCTACGGTAATCATCCTTAACCACCGTCTCTCTGAATTGTTGCAGTCTTGTCCGGCCTTAGTAGATTTGGATGGTTAAGGACGTCCAAAAAACAAAAATGTGCAGTTGGGAAATAAAAATACACACAAGAGTTTGCATGAATTTTCAAACCTTTAGCAAGAGGGTGAGATTAAAAAGACACAACATGTTAGGCATTGTTGTCGTCCACTCTCTCACCGCTTTCCAGCAGGCAGCTTTTTTTTATTGTCTAGCAAAGCAACATGTAAACATGTTAAATACTTCATTATACTCTGTGTCCGTGCTTGTGAGACATTTTTGTGCTCCTCAAGGCTGCAAGTATAGTCTGCCATGAGCAGGTGTCTGTGTCATAAACATTCCAGCACAGAGAGGAAACATAGATCAGAAACCACAGACAAGCCTGCTGCTGACCCCGGCACATCTTATCTGCCACACAGGTTTCACTGTTCACTTTGAAAGAAGAAAGCATATTTTGCAATACAATATTTATGCATATATACGGAATCAATTGAATGCGTAATCAAGTGAGCATAAAATATAATGGTAACCCCTGTTTACCTTCACAAAATAAAAAAAAGAAATAGAAGAAGTAGATTAGTGGTAAGTTAGTTGTACCTGCTGCATGTTACTCTACACTGACTGTCATTGATTGAATTTCTGGCTGAAAATGCTTTACAGAACACCCACCCCATCCTCCCCCAGAGTACAGTTCAGTTTCATGTGCATTCTCACCTCAATTAATGAAAGGAGTCACACCCTGCTCAACTGTGCTGATCTGATTTTTTCCCTCCAGCTTACACGGTGTTTGTATTTTTTCTTCTGACTGGCAGGAAGGATCAGGCTCTCTCACTTCACGCATCACCCATATGATTGTGCAATCAATCTCCTGCCTGGTGCTCCCTTGCCTACCAGCCGTCTCTATAATCTGTCAAGACCTGAGACTGAAGCCATGAAGGGCTACCTAACAGAGTCTTTACCCGCTAGGATTAATATACCTTCTTCCTCCCCGGTGGGGGCTGGTTTCTTCTTCGTTTCCAAAAAGGATGGTTCCCTTTGTCCATGTGTGGACTACCGAGGGTTGAATAATTTCAGTCAAGAATAAATATCCTCTACCCCTAATGGAGTCCACTTTTAACACCCTTCAGGAGGCTACAGTCTTTTCCAAATTAGACCTAAGAAAAGCCTACCATCTTGTAAGAATGAGGGAGGGGGATGAATGGAAGACGGCCTTCAACAACCCATTGGGGCATTTCGAATATTTGGTCATGCAATTCGGCCTTTGCAGTGCCCCTGCAGTCTTCCAAGCCCATGTCAACGACGTTCTACTGGATTTTCTTAACCGGAATGTGTTCGTTTATTTGGATGACATCCTCATTTTCCCCCCCACTGTTACAGAGCATATACAACACGTCCGACAGATGCTAGAATGATTTCTGGAGAACAGATTATTTGTCAAGGCAGAGAAATGTGAGTTCCACAAGGGTTCCATTACCTTCCTTGGTTATATTATTGAGCGCAAACAGATCAAGGCAGACCCAGAGAAAGTTAGCGCGGTAACGGAATGGCCAACAACCTCTGCAGTGACTACTCCACACGTGCTCATCATCATCTCGTCACCTGCAGCTCATCACAGAGATTATTTATTCTGAGATGGAGCCGTCGGCAAACGCCAGATCATTGTGCCTCATGAGTGAGATTCTGCCAGCCCGTTTACTTGCCTCCCTGCCTATCAGCAAACTCCGCCAGTTTGCTCATCTGCCTTCCTTCCTGTCTGCTTTCCTGCCAGTCTGCTCACCTGCCGGCCTGATCTCCTCTCCCCCATTCATCCCCTCTGCCTCAGACGAATAAAACCCAGTTCACCACTCTATTTTTGTGTCCGCGCTTGGATTCTGCAAAACCCCACCAGTTTCACAACAGAATATTCTGGCAAGTAATGGATCCAGCGGACACCGACCCGACTTCTTCTCCGGCTCCCACTCAGCCACCTATTCTTGTCTCTCATATGAACTTAATACACCACGAGCAAATGATCCAAAATCTGGATCACAAGTTCAATGCCGTCCTCGCTCAACTGTCTCAGCTCACCCAGCAATTCTTCTTGCAAGCTGTCGGGACAGCGCTACCCGTGACACAACCTGTGGCAGCCCCGCCCTCCTCCAGCAAACCCCCCGGGGACGGTTCGGGAAATCGTTATCCCGGATCCCATCCATACGCCGGGGACCTGGGTAAGTGCAGTGGGTTTCCTTCTTCAATGTTCTTTGATTTTTGAACAAGAACCCCTCACTTATTGTAGTTTCACAACAGTGGAGGCCTTTAGCAGTGACCCTTAAAACAATAACCACATATTGTGTTGTATTTCTAACTTCTAACACCAATTTTTATGTATTATCAGCCAGTTTTAAAGTACTAAGTGCAAAAGCAGCGTTTCAAGGCAGGGGATGAAAGGGCTCCTGACAATCTCAGAAAGCTAATTCTAGACATCAATGAGCTGCTTCACCATCATGGGAAAGGCTCTGTTTCAAAATCTGTCTGCCGTTTGTTGAAGTTCAATGAGCATTCTTTGTGCTATGGTGAAGTATTTCCCATCCAGATTTAGGTAAAATTTGTTTCAGTCTTGGGTTTCAGTGAGCAAAAATTGACCGGAAAAAAAGCCCAACAAACGAGGCAGCTCCAAGACCAAGTCATCTTGAAAGACATTTCTTAGTTAATAATCAACACTTACTATAACTCTTATTATGGTTGAAAAAGAAGAGTTATTCATTAATAATAAAAACAAACTGAGGGGGACAGCAACAGGGACATAGTTATTAAAAATTTTAGCAAAACTGTTTATTACACAACTAGATATTTTACTTTACTACTGCAGGCCAGGAATGGCATCGCGTTTTCTATTAAAAAGCAGAGCATACCTACTAGTCAGCTCAGGACCTAATCAAATACTTTGCAGCTAAAAGTGCTGATATATAACCAAGAAAACATTGTTTTATTATTTTCAGTTATTGTAGCTTTAGCTCAAATGTTCTCAGGCTAATATTTACTTTACAGCTTCCTTGTTTTGATCACTAAACTTTTTTCTCGTAATCCTTCAACAACACAAGTTTGCCTGTTGCAATAACAAGGTTTTAAGTCTCTTTTTTCTCTTTTTTTAAGTATCCTGTATTTATAGGACAGAAAATTTGATTTTGAAATTCAGACAAGCACTGAACTGGCTGTGATTTAGAAGGAACACAGCTACCATGTTCAATGGAATGTTTTCAAGATTCCATGTAACACTTTCAAGGATATTAAACATCTTTGGCACAAAAAAGCATACAGAAGATTTGGAACCTGATTTGCTCATGTGGAAGGTTTGCTTGAAGGTTTTACCTTTATTTTGAAATCAACTTTTACGAGAAGGTAAAAGCGTTGCTCATTGTTGAATACCAGGAAAATGCTGCACCAACCAAAAATAATGCTGGTGGTTGTGCAACCAGGACTCAAGCAAGATTGAAAAAGATTTGCAGCTGATGGCACAAAAATTTAGCTTTTGAACTTCTTGTGTAGAGTTTAACGATGGGTGGGATCTAATGGTCGCGTTATGGCAAGTAATCTAAAATAATATAATTATTTGCTTTCCTCATTGACTTGTTGACTTTGTTTTCTGAAAAACTGAAATGTTCTTAAATCTACATAAAAACAATGTTTCTTTGAACAACTTTTAGTTTGAAGGAAATCTTTGTCAATTGATGTTAAATTCACAATGATTCACTTCATGTGAGGAAATGGATATTAAGTTTTTTTTTTTTTTTCAAAGCCTCTTTTGTTGCCGGATCTCCAGTTCAAGCCGAGCATCAGAGTGAGGAAAAAAGATAAATTGCGTAACTTTGAACATGGCGTCGTTGTTGCCTGATGGGCTGGGGTGAGTATTTCAGAAAGTGCTGATCTGCTGGACTTTTCACCCACAACCATCTCTGGTGTGTACAGAGAAAGAAAAATGATCAAGTTAGCGTCAGTTCTGTGGCCGGCAGAAATGTCTGGTTGATGCTAGAGGTAAGAGGAGAACAGCTAGACACCTTTCATTTCCATTCAAAAATGAAGTTGCTTGTTTCATAAAAACATAACTAAATAAAAAAAATGTGACGGGCATGAATGATTAAGCCTTGAAATAGAAAAAACTAAGACACAAGAAAATAAATCATCATACCATCACATTAGACAGAGTTAGGAGTCTAGTGGGCCTCTCTGGAAATGTTCTTAAGTGGGTTTACTCTTACCTGACAGATCAACACTTTTATGTAAGTATGTATGCGTGTTCTTCAAGAATCCAGGAAATAAGTTGTGGGGTTCCTCAAGGGTCGACTTTAGGTCCAATAATTTTTTATTTATATATTTTGCATCTTGGGGATGTCATCAGGAGACACGGCGTTGACTTTCACAGCTATGCTGATGATACACAGCTTTACATCGCCGTGTCTCCTGATGACCTTGATTCTGTTTAAACTCTTTTAAACTGTATTTTAGATATAAAGTCATGGATGACAGAAAACGTCCTACAACTTAACCAGGACAAAACTGAAGTTTTAATCATTTGTTCTGAAGACAAGATAGATGATTTTTCCACATCTTCATAATTTTAAACCTTCTCACTGTGTGAGAAACCTGTGCGTAATTTTTGACTCTGAGCTAGATTTTATCCCACACATTAAAATGTCGTTAAGACACGATTTTATCATCTTAAAAAAATTGCCAGAGTCTGCCCGTTTCTCTTGCCAGCACAGAGGTGCTGATGCTTTTATTTTTTAGTCGTTTAGATTATTGTAATGCCCTGCTCTCTGGTTTACCCAAAAAGTCTATTTCAAATCTACAACTATTGCAGAACTCCACGGCATGAGTTCTGCCTTGGGAACACATTACTCAAGTTTTAAAATCGCTGCATTGGCTCCCTGTGCGTTTCAGAATTGATTTTAAAATTCTTGTAATGGTTTATAAATGTTTTATGGTCTTGGGCCTTCTTATTTAAATGACCCTTAGGTCAGTGTTTTTTCAACCAGTGTGCTGCGGCACACTGTGCCGTGGGAGATGGTCAAGTGCGCCGTGGGAAATTGCCCTCATTAACTGATATAAAAACATTTCCCATCTCCAGGATTTCAGTTCTTTGTTCATCCAAACAGGCCCTGATGAAACACTAAGAAATTAGGAATATAAAAGATCGTAAAATACTTTTTTCCTTTGTGTTTATTTGATTCTATTAAACTATTCTATTGAACTACATCTCCCGTGATGTATTGGCAGTGTGAGCGTCTGGGCGCACGACTCTCTCCTCTTAACGTCGTGAAACCACAACAACCACAAATGAAAAAGTTTTTAAATCTTTTAACTTAAGTTTTATCACATTAAAAAAAACAAAAAACAGCTGCAGCTTCCAGCTTTTTCTGCCACAATTATCACAAAAATGCATGTGAGATTGTGGAGGGACTGTTGATCAATACAGACCGAGTTTCTCCTTTTTGTTTTTTTTGGATGCTGGTGTGCCGCGGGATTTTTGTCTAGGTTGAAGTGTGTCATGGCTCAAAAAAGGTTGAAAAACACTGGCTTAGGTCCTCTGGTGCTGGCCTATTAGTTGTTCCTAAGGTGAGGACCAAGACACATGGTGAGGCCTCGTTCCACCATTACGGTCCTCGCCTGTGGAACAGTCTGCCGGAGAGCCTCAGGGCCGCAGAGAATGCAGAGGCTTTTAAGAAAAGGCTCAAGACCCACCTTTTTAATTTTGCTTTTAGTTGATTTTATACTGCTAATTTATTCTCTTAGTTTTAGTAAAAGGTATTTTATGTATTTAATTTCATTTTATATGCATCTTATTCTCAATTTTATGTTTTTATATACATCTTATGTCTTTAGTTTGAACATCTTATCATGATCCCCAGTGTTTTCTGTGGGGATCTTTTCTGCCAGGGCTTGCCGGCTATGTCGGTGGTTGTTGCTGCAGTTGTTGCCCGTGCAGCTGGGTTTAACTTTGCAGCTTCACGGCTGTCAAGTGGACCCCGTTGCTGTCCCAGTTTGGGGGGGAACTGTGGCGGTGTTCCTACGGCCAGGCTGGTTCCTGGTAGGAAGAGTTTCCTAAATACTGTTTTAATACTGTTTCCTCACAGCAGAGCCAAGCCTTGCATTTCTTTCAGAAGTTACATAGTCATTATTCATTGTACGTGGGGGTCATGGGTCGTATCTTTTAACGGAGGGGAGTGGGAAGGGTGGGTTGGGTTTTTACTTTATTTAAAATGTGTATTTTTTGTTTTAAATGTTAAAGCACCCCTCGAGCTGCATGAGAAGCGCTATTTTATAGATAAAGTTTAATCGATTCATTAGAGTTTTACAAATTTAAGGCAGCTTTTAACAGTTTCAGTACACCTGCATAAAGATTAAATTTTGTAGTGATCATCACTTGAACTGGTTAGGCCTGTAAAAATAATACTGGAAGGTTTGTTGCATGATAAGGTTCGCTGCTTTATTTTAAGGTTTTTTCTTAATTTACATCACGTTTTGAAATTGTCCACTTTGTATTTGTACAATCTGCTGGTTGCTTTCGATATTTGATGTTTGAATCTCTTGTAGCACGTGGAAAATGAGATTAAATGTTTTGTACAAAAATAAGCTTTTGGATGTGATGTGTAGGGCTCTAGAAGTGATTAGAAAGAATAATCACATAGTGTTCTGTTTTTTTTTTAGCTTTAATGGATATTCAGTTTCGTTCAAAGAAAAAACACAAAGTTTTTTTTTTATCTGTCTATAGGACAAAAATTTAAGAATGTATTCTGATCTGCCTTTTGAATTTGACATTCAGACATGCACTGAATTGGCTGTGATTTGGATTAACACAGCTACCATATTCAATGGAATGTTTTCAATTTCCATAAAACGATTTCAAGGATATTTAACATAGTTGGCACAAAAAAGTAAGCAGAGAATTTGCAACCTGATTTTTTTTTTCTTGGAACCTGATTTGCTCACGTGGAAGGTTGAAGGTTTTACCTTTATTTTGAAATCAACCTTGAGGAGAAAGTAAAAGCGTTGCTCATTGTCGAATACCAGTAAATGCTGCACAAACAAAACATAATGCTGGTGGTTGTGCAACTAAGACTTAAGCAAGGTTAAAGGAAAAGATATGCAGCTGAAGGCACAAAGATTTAGCTGTTGAACTTCTTCCAATCCTCTCTTGTTGCTCAGATCTCCAGTGCAAACTGACAAAACAAAAAGATAGATTTACGTGACTTTGAACTTGGCATAGTTGTTTCTCCCAAACAGGCTAGTCTGAGTAATTCAGAAACTGCTGATCTGCTGGGATATACACCCACAACCATCTTTAGTGTTTACAGAGAATGGTCCCAAAAAGAGAAAATATCAAGTCAGCGTCAGTTCTGTGGGCAGCAGAAATGCCTGGTTGATGCCAGAGGTCAGAGAACGGGCAGACACCTTTAATTTTCATTTACAAATGAATTTGCTTGTTAAATAAAAAATGACAAAATTAAAAATCCAACAGGAATGAATGAGTAAGCTTTCAAATAGAAAAGAACATGTAAAAAAAAATCTTACAGTTCTACAAATTTAATGCCATTTTGAGAGATAGTTTCAGTTCACCTGCATACAGATTAAATATTGTAGTGATCATCACTAAAACTGGTTAAACCTGTAAAACACATACTGGAAGGTTTGTGTGCTTGATGAGGTTCGCTGCTTCTTGATTGTGATGAATGTGCCCTTCAGTTTTTTGTTCTGTTCTTTTTTTCTTTGTGTCTGTAACTTTCTGTTTTCAACCTTTTTTTGTCCTTGTTTCACAGATGGTCCATGTTTAAGTTTGTTAATTGAAGTTTTAGGATCCTTTCATCAAGCCTTATGTAGTTTGGACCTGTACACCACCTGTTTGTGACAAGTTTGTTTACAATATTTCCAACCGTATCTCTTTATCTTTTTGCAGTGGGAGTGCATTTTAGACTTAGTTCTTGTGTTAAGATGCAACATGAGGGTAGATTCCATTTAGTCTCACCAAGAACAAAGTGTCATAAGAGTGACACAAGTGAGAATCGGCAAAAAAAACCTTAAATACAAAATATCTAAAATTCAAAAGCTAAAGTAAAAAACTAAAGATGCATTTAGGAGGGTGGGGTGACAAATACAGAGCTCGTGGAAATTGAAGAAGAGTGATTGGACCGGTCGATCTTCGTTCCAGTACTCACCTATGGTCATGAGCTATGGGTCATGACTGAAAGAACGAGGTCCCGAATACAAGCGGCTGAAATGAGCTTCCTCCGTAGGGTGGCGGGGCGCTCCCTTAGAGATAAGATGAGAAACTGGGCCACCCGCGGAGAGCTCGGAGTAGAACCGTTTCTCCTCCACTTTGAAAGGAGCCGGTTGAGGTGGCTCGGGCATCTAGTCCGGATGCCTCCTGGACGCCTCTCTGGAGAGGTGTTCCGGGCATGTCCAACTGGGCGGAGGCCTTGGAGAAGACCCAGGACACGCTGGAGAGATTACATCTGTTGGCTGGCCTGGTAACACCTTGGGGTCCTCCCAGAGGAGCTGGAGGAAGTGGCTGGGGCGAGGGAAGTCTGGGCATCTCTGCTCAGTCTGCTGCCCCCGCGACCCGGTTTCGGATAAGCGGAGGAAGATGGATGGATGGATTGGACCGCACACCTGGAACTCAAGTAGGACGCTGACCAGGTGAGTTGATTAGACTGAACCACCCTCAGGGAAGAGTAACCAGGCAAACACCCTGCCTGAGTTGCCTACCTGAAATACTCCCAGGTAAGTTCACTTAACAACAAAATAATGAATTGTTAAATTATAGCCATTTTAATTGAAAGACTGAAGTTTTTCATGCAGTTTGTGGATTAATATGCAGATAAGCATTTTAGCTACACAGCAGTTTAAAATAACTTTAAAAGAGAAGAAAACAAGATGCAAAAGCTGAAATGTTACAATATAAGTTATATAACTGTCTTCTTTACGGGCTGTGAGTCATAAACATATCTCTACTTGACTAGTTGAAATGAACTAAAGTATGCTCCAAACCTGTCAAGTCACATGGTTTACAGATCTGCTGGTAAAAGATCAAGTGGTAAAAGTAATCAAAAAGCACAAAACTGAGGAGTTTTTGCCTAAATGCAACATTAAAATTGTTAACCCTTGAGAACAAATGTGTCTGAAACAGTTATTGAAACAATCAGAAGAGTTATTAAGCACCAACATCTCTGAGTGGGTTTAATTGGATTGCTGGCCAGTTAAAAGATGAGACCTAGTGAAGCCATCTTGAGCATTGATGTTATTTGAAGTTATTAGCAACACTCACCTCATCATACAGAGTAATTTAATTTGGCTAAATTCCCAATGGCTTTGGGTCTCTGAGTTCTTTCTCTGAGACAAGGGGATAACTGCAGATTGTCGTTATAACGAAGAACTATTGTCTATTTTTAAAACTATAAACTAGTCAACTCAGCTTTGTGTATGTCTGCTAAAAGTCTTTTATCTGCATGCATCTCTGCAAACTGCATTAAAAACTTCAGAGAAGTATCCCTGGCTTCCATTTAATAGTAAAGCCTGGACTAGATAACAGAGGTCTCAAACTGCAGTCTCAGACAGTTGGTGTCCTGCTTGTTTTTTTGTTTTTTTTCAGACACCTGCCCTACCCACTTCTAATTCTCTGGAACAATTTTTGTTTTGTCAATTAGAAAAGGCAGAATATTTACTAAACAATACAGAACATCAGCCCTTGAATGCAGTTTGACCCTGTGGATTAAAGGATTTCAATTACCAAAAGTCTCTTGGTGTAGATAAATTTAAGTGTGAATCTATGGTCTTTATCACTTCCTCTTTTAACTGTTATGTGACTGCTGGACCGTGGAATACATCAGAAAAATGTTCTATGTGACAATGTGGTGTTATGCATTAGTAGAAGAAAGAGTTTGCTTAGCTTTAGAAAGCAAAAGTGAAAGAGTTTTTTTTTTTTTTTTTTGCTGTTCAGACTGGATTGAACACTTTCCTGTCTAAACAAACAGGATGGGGGATGTTCTTATCAGATAGAATATACTTAGCCCCGCCCCATCAGGAGATCTTAAAAGGGGAATAGTCATTGTTGGGAAACGGACATCACACAACCTCCTTATAGAATATGAAGCACTGTCATTTCTAATAGGAAATATAAGTAATACAATGGCAAGTAACATTTTTTTTCTTTTGTATGTCTACAGACTTTCTAAAAAAAAAAATCTCAAATGCGTATATTTTAAATAATTAAGAGCATGGAGTTTAAAATGTGCTCTTTTTCCCAAGGTTTGAATCATGGATCTCTGGCTGTTTGTTTGTGCACTAACAGGTTTGTTTAATTTTTTAATGATTTATATCTTTTAAAGATTAATGTCCTTTTAAGTTGTAGTGGAAACAGATAATATTCATATTTTTATGTCAGCAAATGCTTGATAAAGAATATACCTAGAGATAACAATGCCTGTCATATGTAAGATTAATAAAGATACATTGTTTTACAATTAAACACTATAATTTGTTTGTTGCTGTTTGTGTACTTACAGGTTTGTTTTTTATTTTTTTAATCATTTATATCTTTTCAATCTGGTTAATTCTTTTTAAGATACCGTATATTAGAAGCTGATATTATTCACAGTTTTAAGAGAGTAAATACTTGAAAATAAATATGATTCTAAGATGGCATTGCTTGTCATATAAAACAGTGGTCCCCAACCTTTTTAACGTCATGGACCAGTATGACCTCACACAATATTTTCACGGACCGGTCTTCAAGGTGCAGGCGGAATATCGTTATAGCAGAGCTACGATGAAGGTGGAGTACAGACATGACTAAACAATCCCTGGGCTTTTATTTTGATACGCTTGACATAGTAATACGTTTTCCCCTTGGCAAAGAAACTTTCCAAAGACGTTTTTTTTTTACTCATTTTGCTAGCTCCTGGGTTTTATTTTAATTTATCACGTGACCGAGAAGAGCGAATTTGCATGCGTCAAGAGTGACAGACAGACGTAACAGAGAATCAGGCAATTTTTTCAAAATAAAACATAAAGGTGGCGGTTCACAGGGGAGAAAATAATTTTTTTTAAAACATGTTTCTTTTAGAATTTATTTTCTCAGAACTTTGTTTCCATAATTTAATTTTACTTTAGCAATATAATTATCATTTTTGGCGGCACAGTTACAAGTAATCAGTTGATTACATTTAATGATCCAAAGAGCCACACTGTTCACAAATGTTCATGTGTGAGTTTATGTCATGTACATCTAGCTAAAAACCATATTTCAACATTTCAAAAACACCCCAGGGCTGTGTTCTGTTCACAGAAATGCTGGTTTCACAGGTCACTACTATAGCAAAGTTATGAATAACACAATATGCAGTGTACAAAAATTAGTTAACTCCCAGAAGTATAGCAAATTGCTATATTAATCATTAGACAAAATATTTTCACAAAAAAGAAGGCAATGAATCCGTTTTTTTTGGGAGTTTTTCCTTACCGCGAAGGGGGGTCTAAGGGCAGGGATGCCAGTATAGCCTAGTCAGTTTGTTAGTTCATTTTTGTATTTTCCTATTGAACTCTTTGTATTCATGATCCTTTTGAGTTCATGTTTTACTTCGAAGCCCATCGAGACGACTGTTGTTGTGATTTTGGGCTATACAAATAAAATTGAATTGAATTGAATTGAATTAAAAAAAACATAGCAAATAAATTTGACAAATATATCCCAAAGAAAATTATATATACCAAATTTCTTTGATATATTTTCTTTCAGGAGCACTGCTTAGTGTTTCCTTTGCTCAAACTCATCAGTTCTACTTTGTGAACACTGAGCTGAGCTGGACAGATGCTCAGAGTTTCTGCAGACGTGAATACACTGATCTGGCCACCATAGAGAACACAGCTGATGTTGGTGCTGTTCTGAATACTACATCAAACTACACAGGTGAGTTCTCAAAATAGAAATATACACATGTAGTTTGCAATACATTGTTACAAACATACATTAAATATGCAAAGTATGGCTGAAAAATAATCTACCAGTTTTAAAAACAATAAATAGTCTGTTGTGATGGTTGGTGCTTAAGAAAATCTCAATAATCTAAATTTTGAACAGACAAGGTTTGGATTGGTCTGCACGATGACTTGGAGAACAGCTGGAAGTGGTCTTTAAATGACAGCAGCTTCTATGTGGAAAGAGAGCAAGCCTTCAGAAACTGGAAACTTAACCAACCAGACAACCTGAATGGACTACAGTACTGTGTCGCATTTCTGAGTGGAAACTCATCCCAAGGCAACTGGGATGACCGTGACTGCAATGAAGAACATGGTTTTGTGTGCTACAATGGTAAGCCTTTTTTTTTAGTCCATGAATCTTCATCGCAGAATCTACATTCATGAAAAACAACACAAAACCAGACTAAATCCTCTGTGAATTCTTTCTTTCTGATCAGTCCCCATTGTTCCTAATTGTTTTATAATAATGAAACAATAAAAAGACAGGAAGTAGAAATAAAAAACACTTTCTGACAGATTGACTATCTGCTTTGACCTTTTGGGAATCGAAGAGGAAAAGAAAAGGACAAAACACTAGAACTTGTTTAATAGTGTGAACTGTGAATGAGAATAATTCTAGTATAATATTGGTTATTCTTTGCAAAAACATTTACAGGGACAGTAAACGGAACTGCCTCATTGGTTGTTGGTGATGCAACATTAAATTGGACTGAAGCCCAGAAATACTGCAGGCAGAATTTTGTTGAT